>PVIH01008685.1:0-88869 GCA_004025045.1 Sigmodon hispidus
AATTCTACCAAAGGCAATCTACAGATTCAATGCACTGCCTATCAAAATCCCAACACAATATTTTTTGGACTTTGAAAGAACAATACTCAATTTCATTTGGAATAACAGGAAAGCCAGGATTGCCAAAACAATTTTACTCAACAAAAGAACCTCAGGAGGTATCACCATCCCTGACTTCAAGTTATACTATAGAGCTACAGTAATAAAAACAGCCTGGTACTGGCATAAAAACAGACTTGTGGACCAATGCAATAGAATTGAGCATTCAGACATTAACCCAAAAACCTATGAACACCTGATCTTTGACAAAGGGGCCCAAAACATTCAATGGAAAAAAGATAGTATATTTACCAAATGGTGTTGGCAAAGCTGGATGGAAGTGTGTAGAAAAATGCAAATAGATTCGAGCCTGTCACCCTGCACAAAACTCAAATCCAAGTGGATCAAAGACCTCAACTTAAACCCAGCCACTTTGAACTTGATAGAAAAGAAAGTGGGAAATACACTTCTACGAATTGGCACAGGCGACCACTTCCTAAATATAACACCAGTGGCACAGACACCAAGACCAACAATCAATAAGTGGGATCTCCTGAAGCTAAGAAGCTTCTGCAAAGCCAAGGACACTGTCAATAGGGCAAAAGGGCAACCTACAAAATGGGAAAAGATTTTCACCAACCCTACAAGTGATAGAGGACTGATCTCTAAGATATATAAAGAGCTGAAGAATCTAGAGCCCAAAACCTTAAATAACCCAATCAAAAAATGGGGTTCAGATCTAAAAAGGGAATTCTCAGCAGAGGAACTACGAATGGCTGAAAGGCACCTGAAAAAGTGCTCATCATCTTTAGCCATCAGAGAAATGCAAATCAAAACAACTTTGAGATACCACCTAACACCTGTTAAATTGGCTAAGATAAAAGGCACAGATGACAGCCTATGTTGGAGAGGATGCGGAGCAAGGGAAACACTCCTCCATTGTTGGTGGGAGTGTAAGCTTGTTCAGCCCCTTTGGAATGCAATATGGTGGTTTCTCAGAAAATTGAGAATCAATCTCCCCTAGGACCCAGCAATACCACTTCTGTGTATATAACCTAAAGATGCACATTCACACTCCAAAGGCATTGGCTCAACTATGTTCATAGCAGCATTATTTGTAATAGCAAGAACCTGGAAACAACCTAGATGATCCTCAACTGAATAATGGATTAAACTGTGGTACATCTACACAATGGAGTACTACTCAGCAGTAAGAAAAAATGATATCCTAAAATTTGCAGGCAAATGGATGGATTTGGAGAATATCCTCCTGAGCGAGGTATCACAAACTCAGAAAGATAAGCAGGGGATGTACTCACTCATTAGTGGACTCTAAACAAACAAACAAGAAAAAAAAGCCAAGCATGCCGAAGAGACAAACCACAACCACTGAACAGCTTGGCATTAGAAACACCCTGGACTGACCCTTCGGACCCCACTCCAACTATAGAAAACCAGAGGTAAATAAACCGAAAAGAAACAGAACACCCAGAGCCTTAGTAGTCTGGGAGGAAAACTCATCTGAATAACTAAGTAGCTAAGATTTCTGTCATCTGGGTTCCAGAAGTCAACAGGGAAAGCAGTGGGCCAAAGTCTTCCAATAGTACGAGTCAATTCCCCCAATTTGGCCAGAGACAAAGAACTCTCAAAATCCGAAAGATAACTGTAGCTAAAGGTTAAACCAAAGCAAATCAGTAGTAAAACACATAGTAATTAAACTTCCATAAAAAAGTA
This sequence comes from Sigmodon hispidus, assembly GCA_004025045.1. Taxonomy (NCBI): domain Eukaryota; kingdom Metazoa; phylum Chordata; class Mammalia; order Rodentia; family Cricetidae; genus Sigmodon; species Sigmodon hispidus. Next base: position 1,774 of record PVIH01008685.1, read on the forward strand.
AAGAGGAAAAAAAATAAATGTTAAAATTGCTGAGATGAGAAGAGAAACCCTTCAGGAAGAGCCTTGGAGTGACAGATCAGAGGCTGCTGGCGAGGTGGTTAGTGGGACATCTTTCAACTGGTCATGGAGGGTGGGGAGGGGAAGGAGGCATCCAGTTACCATGACTCCAGCATCTGAGCAGACAATACTGCAGAAATGCAGGGGTACGCAGTGAGATGGCCTAGGGGACTAAGGAGCCTGCTGCCAAGCCTGATGTTCTGGGTGTGAGCCTCAGGGCCTGCATGGTAGAAAGGGAGAGCTTGCTCTTCCTTCCTTCCTTTCTTTCTTTCACTCTTTCTTTCTCTTTTCTGCTTTTTGGGACAAGGTTTCTCCATGTAGCCCTGGCCATCCTGAAACTCATTCTGTAACCCAGGCTAGCCTTAAACTCACAGATCCACCTGCCTCTGCCTCTCGAATGCTGGGAATAAAGGCGTGCACCACCACTGCCCAGCTCAGAGAGAGAGAGAAAGTTGTCCTCAGTTATCTACACATCTCTCTCTCTCTCTCTCTCTCTCTCTCTCTCTCTCTCTGTCTCTCTCTCTCATACACACACACACACACACACACATTTAATAAAAACAAAAATAAAAGGCTAGACTTGGCTCAATGGGGAAAGCACTTGTGCAAGTTTGAAGACGAAAGTTCAAATCCCCAGGACCCCTGTAAAGTCAGATACAGTGGAATGCATCTCTGATCTTAGTGTTTCTATAGCGGCCTGAGAGGTGGGGATGGGAGAATCTCAGGGGAGTGCCAATCAGGTAGCCTGTTTAATAAAGAGATTCTACCTTGAACAAGGGGCAAGTCAGGGATCTAAAGTTGTCCTCTGCTCTGTATTCACCAGCACGCACATCGGACACATACAGCGAAGGTGCATGAGACAGTCTCCTAAACAAGAGAAGTAAGACTGCTGTGGGGCAAGAGTGTGCTATGGAGGCTCTATGTGAGCTGAGCACCCCAGAGACACTCTCCATGCTTTGGCCAGATTTGAGTTAGAAAATTAAATTTTCCACACAAAAAAGTAACTGAATAGCGATATACTCTTGGAATTTTAACAACTATAAAGAGATAAGAGAGGCCGCTGAGACAGCTCAGTCCTCCAAGAGGCTGCTATGAAACAGGACGGCCATTTTCCAAGGCCAGCAAAGAAGAGACAACCTGGGAGGCTGAGATAGCCCAAGGGTTAAACTGGAGCGGACCAAATAGCTCCAGTCCCTATTTGGATGTTTCAAGAGAATACACACCTCTCATGTAATAATAATGATGATGATGATGATGATGATGATGATGATGATGTAAAGAGGAATATAAGGCTTCTCATCCCCAGGAAAGACAAAGGGCCTTGGAGGTCAGATGGCCACACATGGGTACCAGGTGACAAGGCAGTGGTGGAGGACCAAGAGCCTAGTGACAAGTAATATCTGCTCTAGGGATAGTCTTCTCTGGTGCAGAAAAGACAGGTGATAGCCACTACCCAGAGCTCCATCACCCTGGGGGCTTGGGGCGCTGTTGTAACTCAAAGCCACTCAGCAGTGTCCCCAGATGCCCACCTGACATATACTTTTTTGTTCAGGCAATGGAGAAAGCCTTGTAGACTCTACATGGACAGCATGACTCATATTTCACTTCTGTGCCCTAGTCTGAGACACCAACGTAACCCTGATTTTTCTAGAAGCAGTTGTAGCCTGGACCAGCCTCCCACTTCCCTGAGGATGAGGGTCACCCCTACAGAAGGTGCTGTTGGAATTTTCTCAGAACTTAGGTAGCCCTCACCAGCTGGCACCTGGAGTCTGTTCTTCATCAGCTCCTGTGGTGCAGGGACTGTTGGAAGGAACCAGCAGGGCACCCGGGCTTCTGAGGCTGCTGGAGAAGGTTAGACCTTCCCTGGGAAGACCCAACTGTTCGTGGGTTCTACAAAACTGCCCTGGTAGGATCAGGTTTGGATTTCACTTAGTCTCAAGGCCCTGCTGGAGCAGAAAAGCATACTAAGGCTCACTCGGGAAGCAGGCCTGTGCTCTGGCCTCGGGCCTGCTGTCTTTACTAACAGCATCTGCGTACTTATGGCCTGCCTGGTACAGTTTAAGTCTTATACACCTAGCCTAGCTCTCACAGTTGCCCTGGGACAGAGGGCTTAACAACTGCCCCATGTCCCATTTTGTAGCTTTCATTTTAGCATAATTTTGACCCCGAAAGGGACATGACTCTTTAGTCTTTGTGTATTCTTTCCAGACAAAGGTCCCCTAAACTAATGAGCCACACAACAAATCACTTTTCATGCACACTAATTTTTCATGGCTGATCTGAGGCCTGTAAGATCACGCTGGAAAATGTGATTCTCAGTGTCTGCTCTCTGGTCCCTAGCTTTCACAGCCCACTTAGGGAAGGACTTGGTCCTGATGGAGAAACATTATTTGGCAAATAATCTGATCAATTTCATTTATATTCCTGGCAATGAAATGTTAAGAGCCTACCTCACCGTTACATCATCTGAATAGGGCAGCGTCCACAGGAGGATATTAAATTTTGGAGCAAAGATCCAATTTCATGGAAATAAAACGCCGTACCTAAGTGCATTTTAAACCTCTTCAGCAGAGTAGTTAATACCAATTAAATTGTGGGCTGTCTGAATCGTGAATTATCAATTCAGACATGATTTTGTTTTTCTTCTGTAAGTAACTCAGGTTGCTTCCCCCCCCACCTCCCCGTCATTCGAATTCAGCCATTCATTCTTGAAATTTCCTGTGTGGCTTAGAAAGGAGTGATGGGAAATGCCATGTCAGGTCAACATTTGGTGTAAGACAGGAGTTGGCATGCCAGGTACTTCTAGGCTTGGTCAAGTGCAAGGGTTATACTCAACAAAGCTACTTCAAATAAAAATAATGAAAAATTAACTTGGCTTTTGTCCTAAAGGTTTTGAGTGGTGTCGGGTGGCTAGATACTTAGCAGACAGAACAGAAACTGACAGCTGAACTCAGTTGATTATAATGCGCTGGTTTGCATTTAAGAGCCAGGCCAGTTAAACTTGTCCCATCCAAACTAACTTTCAATATATTGCTTCTCACTGCATCCCTGGGTGGGTCCTTTGAAAGGCGCCCTTGACCATGGGTCATCATCACCTTTATATTTGTAAGGCCAAAGATAGAGGTAAAGACTCATGTGCGGAAACCTACTACAATGGGGAAGCCGGAGTCCTCCGAGGACACCTGTGTGCGTGGGGCCTGGGCTACGTGCACACACGGTTGTTAGTTGTTCTTTGCATTCATAGCGAGGCAGCACTTCCTCTTTCCGAGGAAACTGGTCAGAACAGTTGGGTGACTCTGCCAAGGTCGCACAGCAGGACTGGACCCCAGACCTCCAGTTCCGTGGTGTTTCTTTTCCTTTCTGCAGAACAGAGGGCAAACAAAGCGGGAGGGGGGCGTGCATGAGTTAGGAGAGGCAAGCTTCCAATGAATGCTCCAGGCCTTTTCTCTTTTTCTCTCTCTCCATAATGGGTTATTCACAAGTGTTCCGGCCTAGCCTCCTAAAGGAGCACTTACTCAGTAAAAACCACACACGCAGAAGCCCCAGCTTTGTTCTTGAATCTTTCCTGCTTCTTAAATTGATCTTTTTTGCCTGCCTCATTAGACTATGGGGGGACTTTGGGTTTCCACCCAACACTGGCCTCTTGGACATGAGCTGTTTGAGGTACATCCTCACCGTTAAGATAGAGATAAGCAAAGCAGGCCATTTGGAATGGAGGACACTGGGGTGCAGTCTGGAGCATTTGGGCAGTGTGCCTGATGCCTCCCTCGTATTCCTATCTCAGATACTTCTTCCTTTTCTTCTCGACAAACTTAGATTCCTACCTTGTGACACATGGCCTTCAGCTTAAACACTATGAAAGACTGCATATTATTTCAAATATGAAAATAAAAATAAATATTTGGGGGTACTTTGATCTTTGGTTATTTTCTCCCTTAAGACAGACAGCCTTTCTGGAAGGAGTTGCTTCTTATGTTCCTGAGTGCCAACTCTTTGGAGAAATCTCTCTCTCTCTCTCTCTCTCTCTCTCTCTCTCTCTCTCTCTCTCTCTCTCTCAATCTCAATCCTTCTCTCTTTTAATCAGGGTCTCTCTAAGCTCTGGCTGTCCCAAAGCTCATTTTGTAAACCAGGCTGGTCTCAGACTCACAGAGAGAGACCTGCTGCCGCCTCCCAAATGCTGTCATTAAACGTATGCTCGATTATACCTGGCTCTTTTGAGGGAAATTTATTGAGGTCATTTTGTGGTTCTTCTTAAAAAGCCATCCCATATATCTAGGGAATACTTTTATATCTTACTGGTGATGTTTTACCAACATACAAAACAGCTGAGAAGTTGTTCTCGGGGTGGATAAATACTGAGTTGATTAAGACACTCCTTGTTTCAGGAAGTCTCAGTTTTTGCCTGTTTCTTGAGGAAAACCTTGTGACTGGTGTATGTGGAGATGTCAAAAGGTGACTTGGGATTAAGGAGAAGAAGGTCCTTTTGTGTCTTGAGGACTTATGAGAAACTGGACTTGAGAGGTGAGAGTCTGTACTTGGAGCGCTGGCTGGTATTTCCCTGCTTTGCAGGAGCAGCCTGGTGGAGCTAGGAAACTTCTTGTCTTCAGTGCTGGGGTGGCCAAGAAACGGATTGGGGAAGGACCTGAGGATTCACCCATCTGAATTCTGGAGCTTTAATTGCGCGCGCGCGCGCGCGCGCCATAAAATGCTGGAAGTAGGAATTTCCCCAGAAGCATCAAGTAGACTTCTTTTTGCAAACAGAGGGAATGCCACAATTTTGAGAAGGCGGGAAGAAGAAACTTTCCTTCCCCCATACAGGGCGTCTGCCAGTATCTTACTTACGGGAGAGTTCTACTTCAGTGAATTTTCTGATTCTGGGCTTCTGACTGTGTTGTCTCAGCCAGCACTCCACTAACCCTCCAGCACGCACACCCTGTGCTTTGCAAGATCATTTCCTCCTATTTTTCTGCTTATTCATCCTGTAGCCCGAGTTCCTCTTGACAGCCCCCCCCCCCACCGCCCGCCCCCACTCCTGTGGTGAGAGATAACATTCTCAGGACTTCAATCCATCTGATAAGTTCTAATTTTAGCCAAGCCCCTCGGCCTTTTCTCCTGGCTTCTTACTCTTAGGCCCACACACTTCTCAGCCCCGTGTGGCTTTCTCAGGACACTGGACATGCTGATGGCTGATACTCTTGTGCCAGGGTTTTCCTAACTGGCTGTAGTTGGACAAGGAGCTGAGAAGGTGGCCTGCCATGATTTCGGGGGCAGGGACACTTTCTCCTGGGTGTGGGGTGCTGTTTATAGCAGGGTCATTCACTCTTACCTCCAACGTCCTCTGCATGCTGTCTGTGAATTTCCTTTTGTCAGTATATTTATGTTATCTTGATGAAGGACACCCACTTAAAAAAAAAATCAAGACATCTGTGACTTCTGACATTAGCAAGGCTGTAGCAATGCCCTGCAGCCACTGGGACTTACACAGTATGACAACTTACTCTGCGATCTTTGAATTGAGATTTAATCAAAGCAGCTAGTCTCTTGCAAATGAAGGGAGAGGGTTTGGTTTTGGATTTGATGTTACATGATCTCTGCCTATTGCCTTCCCAGGTAGGTAGGACATGAGAAATAAACTTATGTCAGTACTTTATATATACATGTTGTTTCTCTTCCCTTTTAAGCCTTTGGCCCAGCATGCCCCTACCGCAACTATAACCAAATATGGGTACAACCAAAACTCTTCCACCAACACTGGAGTAAGGAGTTTGGGAAGGAGGAAGGGCCTGACTGACCACATTCTCTGGAAAGGGCTGTGCATGAGAACGCTGCTGTCCAGTGGCTTGAATTTCAGGGCCTCTGACTCCATTTATCTCTCAATGGACCATTTGTCTTAGGTAGCTCTGTCATCCATCATGCATATGATCACTGTAAGCAACATTGGTAGCTCTATAAGGTGGGACACTCTTCAAATGATTTACTACTGATACAATCTGTATCACTTAAGGTATGATGGACTCAGCGGCATGATTTGGGTTGTTTGGTTGTTTCAGTGGGGGCTGTGGGCAGGTCAGGCAATGGGAGCTATTCTTTTCTTAGAGCTAGACCATAGCAGAATAGATATGTAAGAAATTTCTAAGTCTGGAAATGTATCTTAGAGTATGCAGAAGGCCCTGGGTTGGAGCCACACCTCTCCTAGAGTGTAGAGGTAGATTCCTATTTGTCTTTAGAGTTATTAGTAGTTCATGGTTCAGATCAAGATTTAGTATGTTGGCCTATTCTATCCTGTTCAGATCCCTCAGAGCTATTGTTTTGGCCTACTTTTTATTCTTATAATGAAATACCCAAAGCAGATAACTTTATAAAGCAAGGAGGTTAATCTAGCTCTCCATCCAAGGTCAGATGGCTCTGTGGTGGGCTCTGCACAACGATGGAAGTGAGTGTGAGAGCCAGTAGGTGACTTGGAAACATGGCTACTCATCCTGCAGCAGATCAGCACTTGTTTCAGAGCAGAGCTCAGTGACCTCAGACACTCCCACTTGGCTACCTCTGCAGGGCCACACAGGGAACTAGCTTCGATCAAGCAGATCACAGCAGTTACTTTCACTCTTCAATGGCAAGGACAGAAGCATGACCATTGGCCTTCCTCCTGACAGGGATAGCCTGCTCCACTAAAAAATGTATTCATGATCTAAAGAGTGTTACATGCTTTGGTGAGGAGAGGACTCAGTCTGTCACAGCAACTTGTGGAGGCTCAGTCAAGAGTCAGAGTCCTCCCCCTCTTGCCATGGTGCTCTAAAGCTGGCTGGGCTGAAGCTGCAGAATGCAGAGAGAAAATGTCTCAGGGTTTCTGTTGCTGTGAAGAGACACCATGACCACAGCAACTCTTATCAAGAAAAACATTTAATAGGGGGCTGGCTTATAGATCAGAGATTCAGTCCATTGTCATCGTGGCAGAAAGCATGGTGGCTTGCAGGCAGACATGGTTCTGGAGAGGCAGATGAGAGTTCTATATCCAGATTCAAAGGCAGTGAAAAAGAGAAATTTACAGTGGGCCTGGTTTAAGCATCTGAAACCTTGAAGCCTGCCCCTCGTGACACACTCCCTCCAACAAGGCCACACCCATTCACAAGGTGCCTCTTAATAGTGCCACTTCCCATGAGTCTATGTGAGACATTATTATGGTGCCTCAAACCACCACAGAAAAGGATCCCAGGGAGCAGGGCTCTGACTGAGGAGGCGGGGCAGGCCCACAGGCAGGAGCCTGCAGCACTTTCTCTCATCCCACCTCCAAGCAAGTCTCTCTTTTGAGCTAGAAGGATAACAGTTTTAGACACCACACCATCCCTTCCATCTTTCTAGTTAGTAGCAAGACGAGGTGGTGACATTAAATGGTGGCTGACTTTGAAAGCGTCTCTGATTTCTGTCATTGCTATTTTGGAACAAAACCAACAGAACAGAAACATCTCACCTTTGGCTGGTGAGATGGTCCAGTGGGTAAACACCCTATTCTGATGACCCAAACCCATGTTAAAAAAAGCTATATGTGGTGGTTGGTGTCTATACTACAGCATCTATAGGGAGACAGGAGGTAGAGAAGAGAATCAGGGAGAGATAGGAGGATGGTCTGAAGCTCAGGTACACAGTATAGTACCTCAGGAGAGATCCTGCCTCAAAAACAAGGTGGAAGGAAAGACCCAGCCCTCCAAGTGATGTTCTCTGACCTATGCATACAAGTCACGGCACACACACACACCTACACACGCATACACATCTGCACACAGAGAGAATAAAAATGGGTGTGTAACAAAGACAACACTTACCTGGTTTCTGATATCTCCTGTGATGTCAATATGACCTGTTCTCTATTTTTTTTTTTGATCAGGAAGACAAAGTCTTATTCTGTACCCAAGCTGACCTCAAATTTGCAGAAATCCTCCTGCTTCCACCTTCCAAGTGTTGGGATTACAGGTATAATTAAAGGCATGCTGCTGTTTTCTCTAATTCCAAATACCCAGTTGACATACCATTCTGAGTACCTGGATGTGTGGATATGGGTGAAAACTATGAGCTTTTGAAATAGGCCTTATGGGCTGTGTGACCTTGGGCAAGATCTATCCTCTGTGTGCATTTTATCTTTATCTATAAAATGAATTACTCTTCCTAAAAGCTTTTATAAAGCTTATTCAGTGAATATTTGTAGAGTCTTAATGTAAAAGACATTATGGTCAAGACTCCATAGTGTCTGTCAAATTGCCACATCGAGAGTCATATAGTAACTCGTTACCACACACAGGGGTGGTAGACACTGCCTACCTGCTTCTCTGTACAACTACAGGTCTGTGACTCCGATTCTCTCTCCAGGGACTGGGCCATTATGAGCAAAAGATACAGGTGTTGGATCTCATCCACACCAAGAATAAGATTGGCATCAAGCTCTAATCTCAGGAGCTTGAACAGAGGAGCATGGGAGAAGGTGTAGCCTTGTGGGTGGCAATTGCAGCATTGCCCCTTCCATACCTCTCCTGACTTGGTGGTGAGTGGCCTAAGTGAATGAAGAAGACCTGACCCACTTGAGCATTTAGATCCACACAAATCAAATCAGGTCCTGGAAACTCCTGAAGAACCCTGGCCTTGGCAATGACCTATCCAAATGAAAGTAATGTTGTTATGAAGTTTCCTCTTCAAGGAGAGTAATTACATCATGGCCATTTCTTATCCTATTAGATTATGGCCAGCTGCCTCTAAAAAGAAAAGCACTCTGCATTTACTATAGGTCAAAGATAATGTTTTCTCCAAATTCCAGCCATGTGTTTTCCTGCTGCCCTGTGACTGCCACACAAATGTACAGATGATCACAAAAACAACTTCAAGGCTGCAAAGGGGAGACACTGGTGACTTTTAAGCACCCGTGGATGCTATTCACTTTCAGAGTCACAGCATTCTGCAAATGGCAGCCAGAGTCTCCTTCCCAATGCCAGGTGGACCTTCTTCTACAGAACCATTCTCCTCATGTTTAAGGCAGATGGCATGCCTCTTCCACAAGACAGGAAGTGAGGTCATTCAACTACCAAGGCTCTGGATCCATGAATTAATCTCTGCTGCTGTATTTGCAGGATTGAAAAAGATTTAGCTCTGACAGAAGGGAAAGACGCTGGCCCTGAAAGACACACAACGCAGTTTGGCAACCTGAGCTAGATGGTTAAGAACTGGTCACAAGGACAGGGTATACCTGCACGGCCCCTGCCTTAGGGTTTCCATTACTATGGGGAGATATCATGACCACAACTTTCACAAAGGAAAACATCTAATTGGGGCTGGCTTAGTTTCAGAGGTTTAGTCTATTATCATCATGGTGGGAAGCATGTCCGTATACAGACAGATACAGTGCCTGAGAAGTAGTTGGGAGTCCTACATCATGCAGGCAACAGGAAGTGGTCTAAGACACTGGGCATATATGAGACCTCAAAGCCCACCTCCACAGCGACACACCTCCTCCAACAAGAAGACCACGCCCACTTCACAAGGCCACACCTCCTAATGGTGCCACTCCCTTGGTGGTCATTTTCCTTCAAACCACCATAGGACATATGAACATAGGACATATGTTGTGGGTCTCTAAGATTTGGTGATTCTCTTAGGTCACAAGAGCAGGGACCCTGACATTGTCTTAATCACCAACGTGTCTACAGCAGGACATAACATGTGGTGTGTGAAGCAAGAAGATTGTGGCAGAACTTGATTTTTAGATTCCACGCCAACTATTATAACTCTGCAATCCAAGTTATCCTCTCTTTTCATGCCTTATTTTCTTCCTCTATTTTTTGTTTGTTTATGTTTGAGACAGTCTCCCTCTTTAGCTCTGGTTGATCTAGAACTCACTATGTAGACCAGACTGACCTTGAACCCACAGAGAACCCTCTTCCTTTGCTTCTGCTCCAGGGATTAGCATGGTCCACTGTGTCTGGTTCTGTTTTCTGCTTTGTAACCTCACTTGCCTCCATTTCCTATACTAATGACTCCATTATTCCCTTATCCTGGGTCTAACTTCTTGCAGCTGAAATGGTTTTTGTGCCAAAGGACAAATGTCCCCACCAGGAGGGATAGTCACACAGTCTAGCTGTAGCTTCAGAAGTCACCATTAACTAGATCATCAATACTTACAGGAAGACCAGCGTCATCTGGGTGACTGGTGGAATTATGTGTATTGTGGTGGGGTGGTGTTAGGATCACTGATGCATAAGGATTCGAGGGGTATGGGTGGTAGATATCAGCCAATTCTCTAGCCCAACCTGGGCTGTATCCCATAATAACAGTTACAGAGACCTCACCTCCAGCTACACTTCCTGGGCAGCCCCAGGGCTCAGCCTCATTGCCAGAGAAAGTCCGTTTGCTTTCCTGGAAGGAAAGAGGCATGAAGTGGCAATAAGTGACATGGAAGCCAATGGACTACTTCTCAGCTCTAGAACGTTCCTCCATACGGTCCCCAGCTTTACTGTCAACTTCCTCCTTTGGCTTCAGTAGTGTTAATCTCTGTCAGCCGAGGGTGCTGGGGGGCACCACGGAGCTCCCCTGCTTTCATGCACACCCTTTTCATCTCCCAGTCTTACCTGCTCTTTTGGTGGGTATATGTGGCATATATGGTCACAGGCCTCTAGAAGTTTCATCACCATAGGCCCATTCTGTGTGCTGTCCTGACAGCAGCCTGATCCTCTCCAAGGAGTCTGGAAGCTGGCCCCACCCAGGAGCAGCCCATCCTGCTCTGTTCTTCACTGTTTCCAGTGGCTTCTCTTCCTCGGCTCCGGGGAGTCCTTCTTTATTAGTGTATACTCACTCACAGTTTTGCATCTAAAACCTTCCTTGTTCAAATCACTATTCCTGCCTGACAGAGAACTGTCCTCAGGAATGGTTCCAGGAGAAAGGTCCCCTCCTCCCGAGTGCCCACACAACTACAAATGGCACTTGGAGTGTTTGGGGCTAAGTGTAGCACTCCTCACAGTGGCAGGTAGCCCGGATCTATGATCACCCATGGGCATTTATAATGAAATGTCAATGGCTGCACATTGTCTGGCCCCCGGGGCAGATGCTTGACTGTTGTGATGACTATGTGGACTGTGGCACTGAGTGAACTTTCTGGCCATTATCAGGGCATTTACTGAGTGGAAATGACAAGGTCGGGTCCTTTACCCCCTGTTTGGGTCACCGTCTGAGAATCTGAGTGCCTATTTCAGCTGTAAAGGAGTTATTTATTCTGACTACAGAGCTATATCACCAGACATAAGCTGTAAAAAGTAAACGTGTGAGCTCTTGAATTGCAACACATTTGCAATATTTCAAATTTCTCACACTAAAATGTAGGGTATTAAATGGGAAAGAGTAGAATCCTGCAACATAGATTCTGATAAAAGTGACAGTCACTAAATTTTTACATTTATTTTGTATGTATAAACACATGCACAAGCATAAAGGCACGCGTGTGCCAGCCTGAGGACAACTTCCGGAAGTTGGGTGACTCTTTCTACCTTATGGATGGAACTCAGGTCAACAGGCTGGCAAGTACCTTTACCTGATGCGCCAACTCACAGGACCCCAAACTGGCCATTTTGAAACCCTGAGTTACATCCTTTAACTGATGTCTGAACAGACTAGTTTTCCTTTGCATGGAAATCTTGTGCCTCAAAGGGGAAGTCTCTCCACTCCAGGTCCTTCCTCAGCTGCCCCACAGTTCCCAGCAAGCTCCTAGAATGTTCATCTGCTCTGATCTGAGAAGACACAAGTTAGATGGACACCAGGTGAGCTTAGAGATACAGCTAATGTATCAAGACCACCCTGGAGAACAAGAGTGGGTGAGGGCTGCCTGATAGACTTTGCAGCTCTGTGGTTAATGTCCAAGTCATTGTGTCTCTTACAGTTCTGTGGGCTGTAATTAAAGCTGTCCTCTTCACTTTCTTTTAGTGACAGCATGCAGCATAGCAATTAACTATTAATATCATCATACTCATACTTACCATTATCATTATTCTTCATGAAGCAATCTCAGGATATTTACTCTCATTTAAAACCACTCTGTCTCCAGGGTCAGGGAGTTGGCCAAGTCAGAGAAATGAGGACTTACTTGAGTTTAGTCGCCAGCACTCTCATAAAAAGCCAGGCAGGACAGCAGCACGTGACTTTAAGCCCAGAGCTGGGAGGCAAAGACAGGACACACTGGCAGCCAGCCCAGCCGAATCTTCCAGCTCCAGGCTCATTGAGAGGACCTGTGTCCAAAACTACGGGAACAGGCTATTAAGAAAGATACATGAGAGGTCTACTTCTGGCCTCTACATGCATGTGCACACAGTGCATGCACACACACACACACACACACACACACACACACTGTTCTAGTGCTTATGTAAATGTTATTTTAGGGTTATCTCTTGGAAACAGCTCTAAGTTTTATTCCCACTCATGAAAGTCACCTGGTGTTTTCACCAGTGCTTTAGGTTTGATTCACTATTTTCTTTATTTCCATGTTTGTTTTTTTCCAGTTCTTTATTATTATTTTTTTATGATGGAGTGAGGAGGAATGGTTGATTGCATTTTAAATTTTATTTTACTTTTCTTTAGGCAGTTCTTCAGCATGCCACTCAGGTAGGCCTTTTGCTTCAGACTCCTGATGCTAGGATCACAGGCATATGCTGCTACCCCCAGCCAGACTGCTTTCATTCTTGCTCTTATTTTTATTTAGGTGTTTGAAAAACAAAACTCTGGGGGCTGGAGAGATGGCTCAGCGGTTAAAAGCACCGTCTGCTCTTCCAGAGGACCCGGGTTCGATTCCCAGCACCCACATGGCAGCTAACAACTGTCTGTAGTTCCCGTTCCAGGCAAACACCAAGGCAAATAAATAAATAAATAAATAAAGTTTTTTTTTTTTTTTTTTTTTTTAAAAAAGAAAAACAAAACTCTGCCTACATCTTTCTGGCCTTAAAATTTTGATGTACCTAAATATTTTTTTTCTATTTCCTTTATTTAGTCAGTATATATAGGTGCTTTCATAAATAAGAATATTCCTACACTTAGAATTTAAGTAACCTAAGATAATCTCTAACATTCTGTTTTCTGTAATAAAGAATCTCTAAGTCAGACATAGTGGTTCAGTCCTATGAGCTCAATACTAGAGTCAGAGGAATTGGGAGTTCAAGAACAGCCTTAGCTACAAAGCAAGTTTGAGGCTAACCTGGGCTATGTGAGACCCCAAGTCAACAAAACAAAACAAATGCAAAAGGGAAGGCCACTGTTCTTCAAGATCCCTCTGCTTTAGTATCAAACCCATGGCCTCCTGTTTGCCAGGCAAGGCTGCATTCCCAGCCTGACACTGTATTTTCTATTTCACATTTTCATTTGGGATGCATGTCTTCCTCCTGAGCAAGAGAACCCTGGTCCTGTTTCAGGAGGTGCCTGTGGGCACTGGAAACAGTGGCCTTCTTCTTACTGGGATGCTTCTTTGCCGTGGTCTAAGCATAACTGAGATTTAGGTTACAATTGTTCACTATGAATCCAGGGTTTATGTGACAGAGTCATTTGTTTTTTAGATTAATTTTTAATTTTAGCATCAAAGTAATGGCTTTCACCACGGTGTTTCCATGCACACATACCGTCATTTTGTCTCCCCTCGCCTTCCCCCTCCCATCACCCTGTCCCTTCCCCAACCTTTTGTGTCTCCTGGGTTCCATTTCCCTCTCTTTCTCCCGCCCCACCCCATTCCCATCCTCTCCAACAGGCTTTCTTATTGGACTTCCTTTGTACCACCAGCCCCCAAATAATAACACGGAGACTTATTAATCTGAAAGCTTGGCCTTAGCTTAGGCTTGTTTCTAGCCTGCTCTTATAACTTAAATCAACTCATTTCTATTAACCTATGTTCTGCCATGTGACTCTTTACCATTCCTCTATTCTGTAGGTCCAACTGCCTCCATGTCCGACTGCTGAATCCCACCTCTCTTCTCCCACAATTTTCTCCCTGCCCAGAAGGCCTGCCCGCCTATCCCCGCCTGCCTAGCTATTAGCCATTCAGCTCTTTAATAAACCAATCAGGTGCAGCAAGTATTCATGCCCACTGAGGCATCTCACCAGTCTCACTCAGTCTCTGTGTCTGCCTGTCTCTCTCTGTCTTCTGTCTCTCTGTCTCTGTCTCTGTCTCTGTCTCTCTCTCTCTCTCTCTCTCCATCGATCTCTGACTTGCCCTGCCTTATTTAAGCTCTGTAATCCGAGCTCCTGATTGTTGTCTCTTTTTAGTGGGAAGCAGTGCATAACTGAGACAGACATGAGCTGTGCCCTTTGCTACAGAGATTTAATGTAATTAAGTTCTATGAAACTCCATTCTCCAGTCATGATGTATTCATCGTCACCTTGACCTCAAAGCATCTGTGTTTGTCCACATGAGACCTTCACATGATTGGGTCCATTGACACTTCCTTTTGGAGGGTGGGGGAAGGGTGCAGGCAGGGACATGTGCCACTCTACCCCTTCTTGAGGACATGAAAGCTGTCAATAATTTCTTGGGGAAGACTCCTCTTAACTGATAAGTTGCTGGACTCCTGTAAATAACCCCAGTTAGATTCAGTGGTTTGTGACATTAGACCTGGTGGAATTATTTCTTTTGTTTGTTCTTATCTGAAGAGGATAGCTATTAGTTCACATCTCCCAGGAAAAGCAACACAACCATCATTTTCTGTGGAAAGAAGTAAGACACCGGATGTATCTATTCTGATGATGTCTCTATTCCATCGGACATCATAGGCCTTTCCTCTCCTGGCCACATTACAGTCTTTTTCCTCTTCTCTCACAGTGAAAGCATAGGCTTCCAACAATATATTTGCTCAGTTCTCATATGGATAAGAAATATTTTATTTTTGCTGGGCCACCCACAATCACACTGTGGGGAGTCTGGAATTCCTTTGTGGTTTGCTTCTTATCCAAAATTAAAGTCTATGTCACTAGTAGTGGATTGTTAGGGCATGGCTCAGAAATTATTTAGATATTTTTCTTTCCTGTAGTTTTTAGATACTAATGTGAAAGAACAGCTTTCAAGATTTGCCGTGTCCTGGGTTGGTTACATTTGGGGTTTAAATGTAGAGGCAGAATGGCTTCACATCTTGTTTGTGTATGTAGATGCCACTACTTGTTCTGCATGAAACATGGGGCACAAATCAATAACTTATTCGTGTAAGTGGAGAGGTGCCATATATGAACTTTCAGAAGTCAGATGGGATACTATGCATATGGACATCTAACACCTTATCAGAAAAAGAAATGCCGAACTTAGTGAATACACATCAACAAAGGGCACACTGCTTCAGCAGGACCTCACAAAAATGATACCTAACATCTCCATGGTAACTGTCGTATAGCTGACTATCCAGCTACTTGCTACTCAGGTCAAGGGACCAATAGACAGAGAACTTCCAGCAGTACCTGGCCTCAGCTAAGCACAGTCTGAACTTCTTGACATGGTTCACTTGAATTGTTGTGGACCTGTCTGTGAAGACTTGGCCCTGTGCCTCTTCAACTTCCCTGGACCCTTTGCTGGGCTGTGTGCATCTCCAGCAGCACGCCATCCAATTCAGCCTTAACTAACCACCAGCACAGACTGCATCTGTTACTTCTCTGCCTCTCCCTTCAGTTAGCTCTCCTTGAACTTGGTGGCCTCTTTAGTCCTTCTGTTGTTCTGTAACATATGTGCATTTACATGTCGCTGTGCAAAGTGTAATGTGTGCCCTGAGGAGTGCTCGTGACACAGCATCCAGCTATGGCTACTACAGTAGCCTCTAGTACAGCCTGGCTTCACTTGTCTGCTTTTGTACCCCAGGATCTTATTCTCCAGGTCCTGCCTCACTGTGTGCTCTACCTCAGTTTCCCCCTACTAGTGATCCCTAGGTTTTATGTCTTGTTACTATCAGTCTGACAGTTACCGAAAGCAAACCTGTGGATTTACCTATGGCTCTATTTAGAAGTGAAATCCTTGTTTGGTTTCTGCTTTCTAGACATAGACTGAACTTTTTTTGCTTATTCTAATTGGGCTTTGAGTTCCTAGAGTGTGATGGCTATGGAATCACTCAGACATTCTCTTGTAGTCTCTGGCCCATTCTCCTGTGGTGATATGTTATATATTTAATAAAACCTGAAATATCAAGAGACCAACACACAGTCAAAAACTAGACAGACACAGCTCAGGAAGTTCTTGATCTTTGAGTACAAAGCCAAACAGCTAAACCTCAATGGCACTCACCTTTAATCCCAGCACAGGGAAAACCAGGAGTAGTGACCTATGCCTTTGCCTTTAATACCATCACTCCAGAGACATCGATCTTTATGTGTTTCTGTAAGTTCAAGGCTGACTACCAAATAGAGTAGCTCCTGCCTTTAATCCTAACCTGGATGGGATACAGCTGGTGAGAAGGGCATTTAAGGCAGACTTAGGAAAACAGCAGCGAGGTAAAAGCAACCAGGAGTGAGGCTGAGGAAGCTGGAAGATAGCTGAGTGAGATTTGACTGTGGCCTCTTTCCTCTCTCTGATAGTTCAGCCCCAATATCTGGCTCCAAGTCTCTTTCAGTATAATCAGAATTCATGATGCATTCTCCTCTTCTGCAGGAATTCTGTCTGGATGCCCTTGACCTTTCTGGATATGTCTTCTTTCTGTTTTTGTTGTGTTTTTAGATGATATTCAAAATAACTTTAATTTATAAAAGAAATCACAATCAATGAATGCCCCCGATCTGCTATTAGCTGGCCTTACAACCCTACTGTCTCAGCATCCCAAGCGGGAGAGGCTCCCCTGAAATTGCAGGAGTGTGCCACCATGCCTGGATGGTTATCATATTTTATAATTCTAAGGGTGTACTGAGTTCCTTTTTCATCTGCTAAATCACTCTGTAATGGTCTCCTGATTGCTACAGATGTTTAAAAATATATCATTTATATTTCTTTAAATGCAACAATTAGCATTTTCTAATAGTCAGATAGTGCTTTTGTCTCTAGTGTGATTTGTTTCTCTTCTTTTCATGTATATGCATGCATGATGAGTGTGTGCACATGTATATGGACGTGTGTGTGTGTGCGAGTACATGCAGGTATGTGTACATGCATGTGGGGCCCTTGAATTCAACAAACTTCCTTGATTGCTTGAGGCATGCTCTTTTAGTCAAAAGCAGATTTCTTATTTAGGGTTTCTATTGCTGTGAAGAGACACCATGATCACGGCAACTCTTACAAAAAAAAAAAAAAACAAATTTAGTTGGGTCTGGCTTATAGTTCAGAGGTGTTGTTAAGGATTTTTGGCCCCATTTGGGCCAGAGGTTTGGACTTTGTGGCAGCTTTTATCTCTCAAAGAAATGAATTAGACACTTATATTAACTTTATACTGTTTGGCCTATGTCCTAAGCATATTATTAGCTCTTTTATTTTAATCTAACTCATTTTTAATAAAATATCAAAAAAAGAGACAGGTAGAAGGAGGGCAGAGTTAGTCAGTCTCCATCTGACCCCCCAAGAAGAGACATATAAGGAATCCAGGTGAGCCACAGGCCAGGCCATGTGGCTGATAAAATACTAAAAATAAGTTAAATTAATATAAAAGAGCTAGCTAATAATATACTTAAGACATAGGCCAAACAATATAAAGTTAATATAAGCATCTGATTCACTTCTTTAAGAGACAAAAGCCACCTAGGCAAGGTTCAAGCCTCCGGCCCAAACAGGGCCGGAAATCTTCTACAACACAGAGGTTTAGTCCATTATTATCATGGTGGGAAGCATGGCAGCATGTAGACAGACAATGTTGAGAAGGAGTTGAGCCGTCTGTATCTAGACCTACAGGCAGCTGGAAAAAAAAAAAAAAAAGTGAGACACATCTGGCGTGGCTTGAGCATCTGAAACCTCATAGCCTGCCCCTAGTGACACACTTCCTCCAAGGACCTCCTAATAGTGCCACTCACTATGGCCTATGGGGGCCGTTTCTATTCAGACCACCACACTAGAGTTAGTGGATATTGGTAGCCAGCTTGCTCCTAGGAGTTATCTCACTTTTAGGAGGCTACAGTTACTTGTGGCTCATCATGGCCACTGAGCATTTATATTGTCTGGGTTCTGGGGATTCAAACTCTTGTCCTCTTGTTTGTAGGACAAACATGTTACCTGCTGAGCTATCTCTGCATTCCTGATTTGTTTTCAGTGTGCATTCATTGTTGATTACTGTTGCCTTGGAAATATCACTATGAACAGTGGCTAACTAAGACATGGCACAGTGCTTTGTGAAGAACTTGAGTCTGCTTCTGTTGGGCACCTGGGGGTAATATGAGCATGTGGCCCTCTTAGCCCTGTCTCTGAGCTCTGGGACTACTGAGGATGTAGGATTTCTTTGGTCTATCCTCCTCCTCCTCTTCTAAAGGCACCTTTTCCATCTTATGAGGTCTCAGTTCTGATATGAGATATCTTTCTGAAGCCCCAAGTTATTCACATGCAAATTCAAGAGCAACAGGACCATTGAATCACCTCCAGGCAGAAGTGGGCTCTATGCTCATTTACCTCTGGAGTTCTTTGGTTTGTTTGGTTTGAGACAGACCTCACATACTCCAGGCTGGCCTTGATGCATAATGGAGGATGATCTTGATGTGTACTCGAGGATGGTCCTGAACTCAGCTGCCTGTCCCTGTCTCCCAGCATGCATGGCCACTACTCTGTGCTGACTCCGGTGGTTCTGATAACTTTTAACTGTGTTTAGTACCTCTTACTTTTAAGAAGAGTATAGTTTTCATTTCCAAACACTTCAATCAGACCTGAGGTTTGATTTTGCTTGTCTTCTTTTTATGAAGACTTGTCCACAGTCTCAGGCCATTGTTACAGAGAATCTGGTATTTTATGGTCTCCTCTGGCAACTTCTCTTTGCTTTCTGACTTTAGAATACAGATACCCTTTTGTTTGGGATTGTTAATTGCAATTTTTAACCAACATTATATAAAAATCTTATTTATCTAAATGACAAAAAGGAGCTATTCTCCACTAAGCACATTCTAAATGTTTTATAATCTGTCTTCACAATAACTCAAAAAACTATGAAATTGAAAAGTTAAGTACCTGATTCGGTCAAGATCAGAAAACCATCTAGTGTCCCAGCCATAGCCCCAAGCTAAAGCCTGACACCATAGTCCTAGCCATCAGCTGCAGTGCCCCAGTAGCCTCCATTTACAAAGACTTATAAAGTTGCTATATTAAAGTCATTAGAGATGAAATCACTGAGAACTCAATTTTAATTCAATATGCACAGTAGTAACAATCTTGACTCAACATCTGCAGATGTTCTAACATGTCATTGCTTGTGAAAGCCATGAGGATTCCAGCAACCCAGTCATCTACCATGTGCACAGACCTATGTTTTTCCCTCCACACCAACACGGACTCTGTGGGAATCCTCAGCCAGGGCAGAGCTATTGCCCTTTGTGTTCTGGCTTTGCCTTTCTCCACATTTCATGCAGAAAGAAGCAGCCTCCTCGATACCGCAGTGGACCATCCCACCGCAGTCCATGTTTTCAATATGGATCATGATATAGGTGGGTTTTGATCATTCTGAGGATTTTGCATGGCCTTGACAGCTATGGTAGATAAAACCATGGGCTTCTCAACCGGGCTGCATGCCGCTTACTCTTGTAGCTTTGAATCCATGGAGAAATCACTCCTTGTGCCTCAGTTTCCACACCTGAAAGAATGTGAAACATTTATTGAATGGAGTTATGAGGTCTATGTGAATGTATGGTAGGAGCTGAGGGTCTTCCAGCCTAATTTTCTGGTTTTGTTTGTTTGTTTGTTTGTTTTGTTTTATTTGTTTGTTTGTTTGTTTTGGGTGTACTCTAGGAAGCATTAGATAAAGAACCAGTAAGGCAGAGACTTTAGCCACCATGGCATGAACAATTCAAAAGACAAACTCAGATGATGGGGCCCTGCTTGACATATGGGGAACAAGTGTATGCTGCATTTTAGTAATTAATAGTTTTATTTATTTCTGAGTATTCTCTAACTCTACTTGTATTTGGTTTTCTGAATCAAGAATGTGTGGTTGCTGCAGAGAGACTATTAACAGTAGTTGTTAAGGGCCTATTGGCAATTAAGGGTTGCTGGCTGGGTGGTGTAGCCCTGGATAAATTATCAAAAACCCCCAACCCAAGCTCACACAAGCAACCCTAATTAAATATAGTATATGGGAGAAAAACAAAAGACATAGCTTAGGATGCGTATTTGAGAGCAGAAGTATTTATCATTATGCAGAACATGGATGGTAGAGGAGGAGATGAAATGGAGATTGAAATTTCCCCAGTTCTCCTGTTCCCGAAGAGAAACAGTCGGGGAGGAGTGGACTGGGTGGGCAGCGTAGGAAGAGGGCAGGCAGTGGAAACTTTGATTGGGATGTAAAAACAAACAAAATTTATCCCAATTCATTTTATATACATGTATAAAATGATCAAATAGAAAATAACTTTTTTTTGCTGTTAAAAATTCCCAAGTGGTTAATGTGTTAGCTTTTGTTTTCATTCATTTCCAGTGTGGGTGTATATTTTGAACAGAATATAATTAAAAACTTAAAGCTGAGAATCTCAAAAGGAGTGATCTAATATCTAAATGGGTTCTGTTCCAGAAAACATAAAAGCACATCTGTTTTTAAAAGAAGGCATTATTATTTGCACACATACAAATGTCTATCAAACCACCCTTGTTCACTATATAATACTCTGCAAGGTTTAGTCTAGTAGACTTGAAACCAGAAATTCTTCACAATATACCTAAATACATGTGAAATATTTTTAGATCTTCAAAGTACAAAATTCTTCTCTGTAGTTGGTAGCGTCCTATAGCCCTGCTCAGGGTATTATTTCCTGTCCTGTTACTCCCTTTCTTGTGTTCAGTGTTAAAGTAGAGGGTTCAGAACAAAAAGACACCCCTCCCTCCCAAGCCGGAAGCTGGTGCTTGCAGAACTTTGCGAAGAAGACAGCTTTCTGCCAGAAGCCCGTGCTTTAAAAAGCCCGAGCAAAACACTGGACAAAGTGTGCATTTAGTTCCAGATTCCAAATGACCACTGGACTCAGGACACACCTACCAGATCTCAATACTCCAGTACCATATCAAGTATGTGACTGCCTGCCCCCAGTCTCCTACAAAAAGCCCCAACCAAGTCCAGCAGTGTGACTTCATCCATAAATAAACCTTTCACATTTTCATTTGGTTCAATTAGATTTATTGTGGAGAAGCTATTCCTTTAAGATCCCCAAGAGCCAAGTTTTGGGTTAAGTTTTTAATGTTCTTCATGGGCAAGAGAAAAACTATGGAAGGTGCTGGACTTCCTGGCCCTGATGTGGTACCAGAAGAAACATGTCTTGTCATGTTGAGAAATGAGAAGCACAAGATGCTGTCCGGCTTGTTTATTTAATATATGTGTGTGTTAAATACATATGTATGTGTGTATATAATTACATATATGTTTTAGATTGTTTTATCTAATTTTATTTTGCCTGCATGTATGTATGCGCACCATGTGTGATGCCTGTGGAAGTCAGAACAGAACTTTGATCCCCTGGAACTGTAGTTAGGAGCCACCATTTGGGGCAGGGAATCAAACCTGCAAGAACAGTAAGTATTTTAACGGCTGAGCCACCTCTCCAGTCCTGTCTGCTTATTTTTAACCAGAGTGTTCCTTTGGCTTTAGTTATTCCTTATTGGCCTTCCCCTTGTGGCCGACTGTGAACCCCACTCAGAATCAAGCCCAAACCCCCTAATCAGATTCCGAACCAAGACATGAATGAACGCTCTCTGCGGTGTCTTCCTGGCCTTTGGCTGATCTCCATGGGGCAGCTCATCTGAGGTTGTTTCAGTCATTCTCATACGAGATGGCACCGCGCACCTGGTACCTTCTTCTTAGGCTTCCGTGAGAATTTCCCTCTCCACACTCTACCTATGGATGTTGCTAGGCAGCAAAGAGATAAAAGCATTAGATGTGACCGTTCGCCTGCAACTCTTTGTCTATTTCTACCTGCACCGCGCAAAGCAACTTTCCTGTGGGGATTCACGTTCAAAAGCAAAGAATTCTCGTCTTTGTTTCTCTGCCTACATCATTAGTAATGATGGCCCAGTTTTCCAAGGCTGCAAAGCCAAGGGATCACCGCCTCTGCCTTTAACTGCCTGTGCCCCACTTCCTGCTGGGAGTACCCGCCCACGCCATCCTTGCCTCCCCGACTTTGAAAGTTTCTCAGAGCTGACTTTGTGACTGTCCTGGCAGAAGAGCTGATTTACAGTTAGACGCCCTGGTGCGCAGCTCTCTGCCGTAGTTCCCTTGTGGACTATGTTTTCTGTGACACTGTGACACTTTTGGTCCGCATCAGCAGGATTTGTCTTTTGAACTCTTCATCCCATGGTGGCCACAGTACCCTTCTTACCTGTTCTTTATCTAGCAATTTCTAGAGTACTTCTGAAAAACAACCAGTGAATCTGGAAGGAAAAACCTTAAGGTTTAACTCCCCTGTAGTTTACCTGTCCAAAGTGTGTATGCGTGCCTGTGAAGGTCAGGGGATAACCTTAGCTGTCATTTCTCAAATGCTATCTACCCTGATTTTTGAGCAAGTAGTCTAGGCTGGCTGGCCAGCTAATCCCCTGACTCTGCATTTCTCTACTTCCTCAGAGCATCACCATGCCCAACTTTTTTTTTTTTTTTTTAAGACTTAAAAAGATATATCAATGTTATGCTGCAGATGCATGAGTGTATATGTATGTGTATGTACATACAGGAGCCAACATGGTCAGGAAAGGGTGTCAAATCTCCTGGAACTGGAGTTACAGGAAATTATGAGCTGCCACGTGGGTGGTGGCAATCCAACTTGGGTCTTCTGCAAGGGCAGCAAATGCTTTTGATGATGAATCATCTTTCTAGTTACCAGTAAGTTCTTGTTTATTTGTTTGTTTGTTTGTTTGGTGTGTGTGTGTTTAAATATGGGTTCTGGAGGCCCAAATCAGGTTCTTGTACTTTTATGCTTGCAGGATATACACTTCATTGACTGAACTATATAACCCCAAATCATCTCCTCTTCACCCTTTATTTTTTAAGACAAATTTATTTAAACATAATTTCCATTTTGAATCCTACATTTTAGCTTCCCATTACACTAAGCTATATGTTTCAAGGATCTCACCAGAAACTAGTTTTGGAGTAACCAATGAACCTGTTTTCTCTTACTTGGGTTTGACTGTGTCTTTATGGGGATAAACTGCATGCTATTTTTAAGGGAGCAATAGCAATGTGCTTTCATTATGGAGCCTAACCAGCCTCTGGAAAAGGTAGTGTATTTCTATCAGTTTCCTTCTTAGAAAACGTGAGTTCCTGTAAGGTCCTGATGTGGAGTGCCTTTCCACATGCTCAAGAGCTGGGAGATTACTGGCAAGGGTACTATGCAGCCTCTCCCTTTTAGCTCTATGACTCACCTGGTTTTAATGTAGCACTATTTTGCTGTTGTTCAGTTATAAATACCAACAAAATATAATCAACTTGCATAGACCCAAGGGTCCATTCTATTACTTTAACCATCTGACTCTGCCATTTTACATTTTTAGTGTAATTTGCTCAAAGGTCTTGGGTTGCCAGCTCACTATGGGCCTCAGATTACAGCAGATGATCATATCATCATATTGATTAATAAGTTCTATTGTTCCCATAGTCACTTCAGCTCCTGTCAGACAGGAAATGAAAAGTGTCTACTCTTTAAACTTGACTGTCAATGCTTGTTTAGTTCTCTCTTTTGGCCAGTCATTCAGCCAAGATTGTTTTCATCATTATCTGTATGCATAAATTTGTAGAAGTAAGTCCCCTTTACGCAATATCCAACCTATTTCATTAAGCATTATCAGTCTGTATAGAATACTCACCCAATGAGATGTTGTTATGTGATCCAACATTATAACTGTTCCCATACTCATGAACATGAACACACATACACACACATTAAAAATAATAAACAAGTAAAAGAAGCACTTTATCAATGTTCTTTTATTCTCCTACTTTATTACGGTATAATTGAAGAGTAAAAAATGTGTATTTATAGTATATATAATTTTACAGGTTGACAGAATATTATGTGATATGATCATTGCAAATCTATGGATTAACTCAAGTTAGCATATCCCACCGTATCATCTCTTTGTGACATCTGCTGTCTTAGCAATTTCCAAGTAAACAATAGATAAATATTAACTAGAATCATCATGTATCACATTGATCTCCGAAATTAGTTCATCCTACCTATCCAGCTGAAACTTCAGACTCTTTGATCAGCGTCTGTCCATTTCTCCTCACTCTCAGGAGCCACATTGCCGTCTGCTTCTGTGACTACAGCTCTGTTGGCATCAGAGCACCACTGGTGTGAAACTAGCTTTCTGTGGTGTGTGGGGAGCAGACATCAGCAAGGAGGCTGGGCATGAGGGTGTGAGCACACCCTGAGCACCTACAAGGCTTCCGAGGGGCAGGGAAGGGGAAGGTCTGGGAGTGGGAGGTGACTGAGAATAAATGGGGGACATGAGGCAGGAGGGAGCAAACAGGCCTCAACACAACACCTGAATACCAGTAATGCCCCAGTACTGGCCACGCCACAGGATAGTAATGTTTGATAGCATATGAGTCAAGTTCATTTAAAGTACATCTACCAGCTATCCTTTATTCTTGTTGCTATTATAAAATGTAGGCTCTGTCACCTTACTTCTGGGCTATTATCTGAGTATCAGGCTCTCCAACAGGCTCCTTTTCTGTCTCAAGTCAGCCACAATCTATTTTTAATGGTTGATAATGAACCTTTATTCTCATCTATAAAAAGGTAAAAGGGTTTATATCAGGCAGTCCAAGGGCCAGGGCCTCTAAGAGTTTCTGCTTCTGGGCATTGGAACACCCTCTGTCTTTCCTCCATCCGGGTAAAGTCAGATGTGGTTTTGGTACCCTCATACAAAGGCTTAGTCAGCTCTGTAAACCCCAAGAGATTCATAGGCAGCAGAACCCCGCTGTGCCCAGGATTCCCACACCTGCTTGACAGCCCTAAGAGCAGGTATTTTAACAGGGCTCCTTGGTGAGCATCTGAGAGCCATCTCTGGCCCTCTTCAAGAACATATCCCAGGTACATTACCCATGATCTGAAGATCTAAGGGTTTGGTTTTTGGTTTTTTTGGTTTTTTGTTTTGTTTTGTTTTGTTTTCCTGGCAGAGGCTCGATAACTCAAGTCTCCCAGGGCCTGTAGCAGGTTCTCAGTTTCTTCCCCTCTATCGACAACTGCAAACAACAGGTTATCTACATATTATATCAGGGTTCTGGGTTCTGTTCTCACTCAGATTCTCATGGAGGGCAGCATCAAAGATGGGGGGGAGTTCTTGAATCCTTGGAGTAATCTAGTTCAAGTCAATTGGTTGCTGATTCCAATTTCTGGATTGGGCCACTCGAAGGCAAAATATTGTTGGCCCTTATGGCAAGGGGCAGGCTGAAGAAGGCATCTTTTAGATCCAGGACTGAATACCATTGCCAGCCCAGAGGCAATGTACTCAGTAGGGTATATGGGCTTAGCACAGTAGGGTATGTGTTTATCACTCTTTCATTTACCTCTGACGGGTAACAGTGAAGTGTTGCAGGTGGACTGTACTGGCTTCAGTATCCTTTGTATGCAGAGGGTTATTTCCTCATTTCTTCCTTGAGACATAGGGTACTGTCAGCCTTAGACTGGGTCCATGTCCACATACATTGTGAGGGGGTCTGTGCTTTGCTAGTCCTACCCACCCCAGTCTTGGCCCATGCTAGGAGAAACCTCGGCAACCATTTCTCAATTTCTGGCTTAGGGGCTGCTGACTTCTGATGGAATCTATATTCCTCAGACAGGCTAGCCATCATCAGCACCTATAGTGGTTTCTAATAGTGGGTAGGGGCACTCTGGAATAACTAGGAATGAATGGGTTACCTGCCCCATTCCCAAGTCCACCATTCTTTAGGTAGTTCATGAATAAGACTTGGTGCCTGTGACTCCTTGTACCTAGGTTTTCCTGGTGGACCTGAGGCCATCTGGTGTCAGCAGGACAAAGTCTTACTGGCTAACGTTTCATATATCTTTAGTCTGTCCCTCTGATTTTCTAGGCATCTTTACTTCAGACAATTTTTTTTCCTTTCCCTCTCTTTGTCACTCTCATTTTTTTGCCTTTTCTCACATTTTCTGAACAACACAAAAGCTTCTACCAAAGTCTTCCTTGAGGTTTCCTTCAGTAGTCTAGGAGATATTGTATGGCTACAATTTTTTAAGCAAGAACAGAGACATACATACACCATAGCAAATACTACCAAAATGAAGCACCTGAAACTAGCAGTAGAGTTTTTTCTTTATCTTAACCAATAATAATTTGTAACCAACCTAAGAGATGACAAATATTTATAAAATATTTACAACCCATTGGATCTGAATGATCAAGGCAGCAGTTGCCTTGGCTCAGTAACCACAGGCAGTGACTCCAATGACTCTTCACTCTTGGAGTCAAACCTTGGTCAGGTTTGGTGGTTAGAGCCCAGGGCAGATCATGGGAGCCCCACCCTCCAGCATAGGCGAGGAAGGCAAGACACATGGGGACAAAAGGCTGTTATTAACCCAGCAAAGATGGCAGCCAAACATATAACTAACCAAAGATGGTGACAACCCAGCTATGCGGCTGACTAAAAAAAAAAAAAAAAAAAAAAAAAATGCAATTCAAAATGGAATCATGTCATATTTTTAAATTTACTCATGCATAGATTTCTAATTTACAATGCTACTAGCTTAATTTTAACAGATTTTTAACCATATTTAATAATTTCTGTCACTGTGTCAGAATTATCCACATTTGAAATTCTGCTAAATTCTGATTCCTGACCATAATTGCAGTCACAGCAGCTGTGGGTGGTGACCAGCTGCTATTGGCAACAGAGATAGCAAAAAATATTTAAACCATTTCTGTTTCAGCTTTATGCTTCTAACAAAAACTAAGAACACATCAGAGCACAAAACTTTCTAACAAAACAAGCGTATACAACTTTCTTGAGAAACAGACAAAACTTCCCAACAAGACAAAAAAAAACTTTCCAACCTGAAACAGAACCAGATGAACAGGTAGCATCTTGCTATACTGACACTAGTTCAGTGTGCTACCCTGCCATTTTTCTCTTTAGCACATCAAGTGTAAAAATGACCACAGACCCTCAGGCCATTGCTTACACTCAGGGCCAGAGAGCAAGGGAGCAATGAAGGGGTCTTGGGGAGAGGCAGCCCACATTTCCCATCCTTTCTTGCAGTGCTTGCCTCATAACAATGAAACACAGAAAACAGATAATTGTGACATACACAGTTCTGGCAAGAACAACCTAAGAATCCCTTCTGCTGTCCATGTACAGTTTTTATCTGGAGTCACAAAACACACACAAGTTCAAACATTAAATACCCATACTGTGGCCACATTGTTCATGCATTTACACATTTATATCCAGGAACATTTTTAAGGGAGTAAGACTACTATTAGCCTGGCTCATGATTAAAAACATTCACATAGATAAAGATAAACAAGGCAATGGTCATGCACAGGTCTGATGCCCTGCCATAAAAAAGAGAGATGAGCAGAGACACACTTTAGACAAAACAGAAGAACAAGGGTCTATAACAGAGTAACAGAGTACCATGGTTCAAAGGCCTTGGCGATCAGAGGTCCAGGTAGGAAGCCTAGATAATTCGATAATGCTAAAAACCATAAAGATGGGATGGAGTTGGTCCAGTAGGGTCTCCATGTCCCCAGAGTTCAGATGGGACCCCTCACCAGGACTAGGGACATCTCCCACTCCCTCCAGGTAAGCTTTATAGGTGCATCCACCAAATAAAATCTGAAAGTTTTCAGATTCAGATACAGACATTGTCAGCAACCTTTCGAGTAGTAAAAGATGAACAGAGACAAAACAATGACAAAAATAGTCCGGGTAAACGTACCCAGTAGGCTGGTGTAAATCTTTGGAGTTTGGAGTCTTGGTGGGATCTCTGGGGATCCCGGACAAGCCCCCAAATGTTGTGCCCTGGTTGCAAGACCCCCCAAAGAGACCACCAGAGATGCAAATTCTCTGAAATGCAAAAGCAAGGTTTATTGAAAAATGCAAGTCATGACAAGGACCTCAGTCTGGTGCACAGTAGTGGCAATGGCCAGAGGAGGTACCTGCTCCTTTGCAAGCTGAGTTTTTAAAGGCAAAACCTACAAGGTTATACATCAATTAGCTTGTACTGTAGTAGAACTCAGGCAGGCCTGCTTCAAACTGAGGTTCAGGGCCTTTTTCTCAAAAATGGAGGTGCTTTTCTGGTTCTTCAGATAAGTTAATCTTTTTAAAGCATTGCTTTTGACAAATGACTTGGAACTTTAAGAAGCTTTTTAACAGGAGAGTATGTGAAGTGGAGAGAGGCATGTTGGGGGCACTTGGGGAAGGTGGAAGTGGGGTTTGGGGTAGATATTACCAAGATACATTGTGTACCTGTATAAAATTGTCAAAGAATAAATAAAATACATGCTATTATGATTTTTAAAAGCTATATTTATTCATTTACTCTGTGTGTGTATGTGCGTGCATGTGTGCTCACATACCATGGCACATATAAGTTCATAAGATGGCTTTCAGAAGTCTTCTTTCCTTTCACTGTAGGGTTCAGTGACTGAACTGAGGTTATTAGGCTTGGTGGCAAGCATCCTTTCCTGGTGAGGCATCTTGCCATCCCATGAGGAACTTTTGAAAAAAAGGAGATGCATATAGTTTTAAAATGGAGCTCCGGGGGACAGGATGGGTAAAGTGACAGGGGCTGAGGATCGAAAAAGTATATGTCGTCTCTGCCCTCTTCTCTGCTTCTCCCCTTAGCAGCACCTCACTGTATAGAAAGGAATGTGGGACTCACCTGAGAAGCCTACAAGTCAGTGGGGACCAATTACGGGTTTTTTTTTCCCCTCTCCGGTCTTCTTTTAAGACCATTAAAATATTCCTAGTGTACCAGGACAAAGCAAGAACCAGTGCTTCTTAATCAGGCAAGCCTTGTCAGATTGATAACAAACATTCCCCCTGTGCACAGATTCTCAGAGTTCCAGTCACATTCAGATGTGCCTGATATTGGCTGGTTTCCCAAAAGCACATCCTGAGACAGGTATTCAGGTACACATATTCTACTAAAGACATGTTTTGTCATGGAAAATCTGTAGATGAGCAGTGGAGCGGAATAAAGAAGGGGGAAGCACATGAAGGAATGTAATCTTAGGCAGATTAGAGCTCTGTGAGGGAGGGGTGGAGGACTGGATCCTGAAGTGAAATTCCCACTGCCTTGCTGCCTTTGATGTTCCATTTCTGTTCATACATTGATGGTAGAGGTGAAGAGGTGGGAGCTATAGCCTTCTGGATGAGATACAGTTCTCATCGGCTTCTCAATCAGGTTTTGTCAGCCTACCCACATGGTAGTGGAGGGAACTGATGTCATCCGTTCATCATCCCCCCCACAACACACACACACACACACACACACACACACACACAATAGTTTCACCATAGTTGGATACTAATAGCATTAACACAAACCAAGTTCACTCTATTCAGCTTCTCACACTTCATACATTTTATTACAGTGTAGATTCTGCTATTCTATCAGGCAGTATTCTGGTTAGTCATGGTTTCTGGGACAGCACACAAGAGGACGATTTCTGGGAACAGTGTAGATGGCCCTAAAGTCAGTCACAACGAATGTTTACCATCTCCATCCTTTACTCCACATTCTAGATTCTTCTCAAACATAGTTGCTATTTCTGAAAGTCTAGGTGGCCTGTCTGGTGGGATTACCTACACTTTCATGGGGGGTGGGGGGGTGCAGGTTTAGGCTCAAGAAGAGTTTTTCTTCTCTTTTGTTCTTTGGCATTGTAATCTGTTTTCTACAGCTAAAACAAAATATCCAAGGCTGGATATATCGCAAAGAAAAGAGGTTTGCTTAGTTTATGCTTTTGGAGGCTGAAAATTTAGTGGCCTCATCTTTTGGCAGTTCAGGGCCTCATGGAGAAAGACATCACAATGGTAATTGCACATGCAGAAGAGGTTGTATGGGCAGGCAGAGGGATGTTTGGGCAGGATTGCTCACAACAATTTGTCTTTTCAGTAACTAACTAGAATCCCATGAGAATTATAGGATTCCCTTTAGCAAGCATTGATGCTAGTGACCCAATAGCACGTTCTACTAGGTCTGATCTCTTACAGGTTCTGCTACATTTTATCATTGTCATGCTGAGGTCCACATTTCTGACATGTAAATCTTTGGAGGCCACACTTAGACTATAGCCAAATCAAAGCAGCTAGTTATGAAGTTCTTTCAGAAGGTCGTAGGCATGAGCTCTGGAGAAAGCATTGGTGTATGAGGTAGGCATCCTGGGAATAGGGACACTAGCTTCTGCAACTGATTTGTGATATACATATCTCTATGAACCAGATGTACTACTTTAATGTTATAATAAATTTCTTCTGAGTCAATGTGACCTTATGGTTTCATTGGTCATGATAGGCAATTGTGGTCACTTGATAGCTCATAAGAAATTCCTCCATAGTATTATTGGAGTCAGTTTTCCAATGATATATAATTCCTTCCACATGCAGAACCTTAAGAGTATATTGTGCTGAGTATGCCTTTAATTGCAGCACTCAGGAGGCAGAGGTAGGCAAATCTCTGAGTTCAAGGACAGCCTAGTCTACAGAGTGAGCTCCAGGGCAACCAGGGCTACACAGAGAAATCCTGTTCCCAAAAACAAAAAGAAGCCTGTACTCTGATTTTCCACTGAGGCTTGCCTGAGATTTTTGTGAGACACATTTTCTACTTCTGACACCATTGAATCCACCAGAGAATGTGATTCACCCAGAGTGTGTGGTCCACCCGGAGAAAGTGGTCTGCCTAACAGAAGACTTGATCGCCCTCAGGTCTGAAGTCACCACTCTTACCATTTCTCACTCTCAAATCTCTCTCTCTTGCAATCATGGATTCTGGATCTGAGGACTTACTCAGATCTCAAAATTAGGAAAAGGAATATGACATTTTATTAGGGAAGTTAAGGGCCAAAATTATTTCTACACATTCTTGGCCTTTTAATGGGTTTGGAGACACTACTTTCATAGGGTTGAGAACATGCACTGCACTTACAAGAAGAACCAAATTCAGTTCCCAGCACCCACATTGGGAGGTTCACAAAGTGCCTATAATTCTAGTATCAGGAGGTTCTAATGCCCTCTTTTAGCCTCTGAGGATGCTCACATACACCTGACATACACTTAGACATACACATAATCATAAAAACAAATCTTTAAAATAATAAGTGATATCCACTTGGCTGGGTACACATATTGTTTCTAGGACTAAACACCAATGTAGGTACAGGCATTGGCCACCAATCTGACCACCTCTTTAGAGTAAGATCATCTAGCTTTGGGTAACTAAAGTGCTACTACCAGATCTTTGCTACTTTAGGCTCTGTAGTTCCCACAGCTAGTGACAAACCCACTTCTGAGAACAAGTTCTTAGTTTCTCTGTGATGCAGCTGAGCTCCTACCTAATCCAGTACAGGTCTTACCGTCTCACTGACTAGTTCTCCTGGACTTGTTCAAGAGATCTGGTCGGCTGACAGGCTTTCTGCTACAAAGCAATTCCAGCATGCCCATTCCTCTGAGCCCTTTAGTCTTTCATTTACACTCAGTCATGATGGTTCTCCTCTTCACTTAATGTGAGCCATAAAAATTCCCAAGATTTCACTAGCACTTAAAGAAAAAATTTGGAACCTTTTCAAGGCAATAGATCTTGTATCCTAGAAGGGAGGGCCCCACAGTAATAACTCATCCTATGTAGCACAAATTCTGATTTACTGGAAGAGACTCAGAGCCAGATATCAGGAAAAGGCTGAAATATCAGAGAGAGGAAACACCACAGTCAAATCTCACCCAGCTATCTTCCAGCTTCCTCAGCCTGGCTCCTGGTCGCTTCTACCTCTCTGCTGTTTTCCTACACCTCCTTAAATTCCCTTCTCACCAGCTGCATCGCATCCAGGTTAGGATTAAAGACAGGAGCTGCTCTATTTGGTAGTCAGCTGTGTCTGCCTAGGTCTTGACTGTGTGTTGATCTCTTGATACTTCAGGTTTTATTAAATATATAACATATCACCACAGGAGAATGGGTCAGAGACTACAAGAGAATGTCTGAGTGATTCCATAGCCATCACACTCATTAAATATGTAACATATCACCACATCCCTCCTTCAACCATGTAATTCCTACCCCCCACCCTCCCGACCCTTGCCTCCACTCTTCGTTCAGGTCTTTGAATCCATATGGAGGCAACGTCTCCTTTCCTGTTGATAGGATGCCTTTGTTAGCTCTTTCACTGTGTGGCCTTTGCCATCCCTTAGCAGCTGTGAACTTCGATGGTTGTTCTACACGGGTAAGAGCAGATTCCATCATTTGTTTTGGAAAACCTGCCTCTATCAAAGATGCTACATTATCTTCAGGGAAGAGATCAGAGATGATCTTCTGACAATGAGAACATTTCCTGTATCAAAAGAGTCAGGATAATTTCAAGGTGAAGTTCAACATTACCAAATGTCTTCTCAAATATCCTCATCCCAAGTGTGATAAGTTCATCACCTTCTCTACTAGGGCCCAGAATTTGAGATAGAGTTGCTTGGGTTCAGAATTCTTTCTGTTGAGATTTAT
This sequence comes from Sigmodon hispidus, assembly GCA_004025045.1. Taxonomy (NCBI): domain Eukaryota; kingdom Metazoa; phylum Chordata; class Mammalia; order Rodentia; family Cricetidae; genus Sigmodon; species Sigmodon hispidus. The sequence continues at coordinate 34,636 of PVIH01008685.1, forward strand.
TTTTTGATAGATTTAATTATTAACACTTGACTCGGTTTTTAGTTTGGTCATCTCTTCGGATGTTATAGTATGAAGGTTTCTTTAAATCCAGCAAAGAGGTAAAGAGATTCGGTGCCTTTCTTACTTAGGTGACTATTACCATGAACTTGCATTATGTTTGAAGTATCAACAGCCATACATCCAAACACCTAGCCCTGTCTCATACCTAAGTTATCACACAAGCCACTCATAGCCCTCCCAATCCAGTCAGCCGCAAGTGCAAATGCTTTTATTTTGCTAATCATTATTTTGTTTAGTTTTACAGTTCATAGCAATAGAGAAAGTTGCACTTTGAGTTTCCTATAAGCTTACTGTCTCTGCCCCACAGGGATGGATTTTCCCGTATCATTAACCATCGGCATTGGATGTACCTTTGTTCTTCTGTAATTTCTATTAAGGTTTACTCATGCTACACCCTTCTATAGATTTTGAAATATACCCTAGAGGAGGAGGGGAGAGGCTTTCAAAGCAATTTAAAGTTGTTTAAAGGAAGCAGAGTGGACAAATGTTTAAGCTGTTGTGAAATAGACCTCTAGAACTTCTCCATCTTGCTTGATGTCAATCTTCACTGTCAAGATGATAGGATTTATCATTTCTGTGGGATTGAGGCACACCTTGGGGTGTGTGTCTGAGTGTGTTTCCAGAGTATTTAGCAGAGAAGACTCTCTGAACATGATGAGTAATTCCATCCCATAGCCCGGGTATTGGTTTTGTGTGTGAGAAGAGACACACACCACCAGATGCCACACAAGAGTTTAATCAAGGGAGTTACCAATCGAGTACCAACCAGGGAGGGGAAGGAGGGGGACTGTCACATGGTGTCTCCTTTCAAGAGAACTGGCGGGCATGGATTCACATAGCCAGGCACGTGTCCGTCTGCGTGTTCTGCCAGTGCCATGTTGGCTTTACCACGTGGCTGCTACATACCAGGAATTCTTATCTCAGCTGGTGCCATGTTGGATTTGCCACGTGGCTGCTGTTAAAAGTCCTTACACTGAGAACCCAGATAAAAGAGGAAGGAGAGTCGGAGCACACTGGCATTGTGCTTTCCTCAGCTTCCTGTCCACCCTGAAAGGTTCCTCTGTCATACACACTCTGGCTGTTGTCATGTTCGGCTCTCAATGGGTCCGGTGGAGCCAACTGACCGTGGGCTGAACTCTCACAAACCGTGAACTAAAGTGATTCATCCATAAATTGTTTCTGTCAATCACGGCAACCTAACAAGTCAGCAAAGTGTCTTTGAAACTTGAGACTGCACAGTCACTAAGCGCCTCCTTTCCCTCTACCCAGCCTGGTAGCCAGCAAGCTGCTGTTGTGTCTGTGAGTCTTACTGCTTTAGGTACTTCATGTGAGTGGCATCATTCTCATGGGATGTGTCTATCTGTGACAGACTCATTTTGTTTAGCACATACCCTTAAGTTTCATCCCTATTGTGGTTACATGGCAAAATTTTCTCTTTAAAATGCTGAATAATATCATTGAATGTATGTATAAGCTACATTTTGTTGCTACATCCACATACTGATGGACATCTGGATTTCATGTTTCTCTGGGGAATTGTGAATAGTGTGCTGTGAATGTGGGCAGGAAAATATATCTTTAATATCATGCTTTCAGTTCATTTGGCTGGATACCCCTAATTGAGACCGCTGGGTTACACAGGAATTCTGTATTTTAACTTTTGAGGAAATTTTATACTGTTTTTCATAGCAGTCACATTAATTCTTAATCCTACCAGTAGTATAAAAGGATTTCAAATCTCTGTAACATCGTTGAGTTTTTCACTTTTATTGGTTTTTGTAGGTATCCTTTCTAATTGGTGCACTGTTTGTTTCTGCTGTTGATGCTGTTATTACCACTGCTATTGTTGATGTTCATATTGTTCCTGCTGCTGTTGAGATAGAGTCTCGATGTATAGTCCAGGTGAGTATAGCACTCACTATGTAGCCCAGGCTGGCTTTTAGGTTCTGGGATTCCAGGTTCCTACTTCCGCGTCTGGCCTCATTTCAGTTGTGACTTGGTTTTCTCCAAAGGTTAGTTACAATGAACATCTTTTCATATATTTTCTGACCATTCATGAATTATCCTTTAGAGAAGTTTTTATTCATATCCTATCCTCATTTCAAATCAGGTTTTCTGATTTTGCTATTTATTGCTGAGTTATAGGAACTCTCCAAATTTATTTTACATATGATTTGCATATTTTTTCCTACTCCGTAGGTTGCCTTTTCATTTTGTCAGTTGTATCCTTTGCTGCACACACATTTGGAAGTTTTTGCTCCTGTCTCATATTTCCTTTTTAATTGCTCATTTCTAGTATATAAAAGCAAAACTGAATTTGGATGTACAGTGCATACCTGCAATCTAGAACGCAGGAGGCCGAAGCAGCCAAGAAGAACTTGAGTTTGATGTTAGCCTGAGCTACATTTTGATCTTCGTGACAGCCTAGGATATATAATGAGAATGTTTTTCAAGAAAACAGAAACCATTTAAGCCAGCCAAACCAAAATTCTGCATTTGACCTTAAATTATAAAATTTTGCTTAACAAAATTATTATGGCAGATTTTTGGTGGCACATATATATATATATATATATATATATATATATATATGGTCATTCTATTGGTAAACTAAGATACTTCTATTGCTTTCTAATTTTTAAGTGTCTTTTATTTATTTTCCTATGGCCAGAACTTCAAATACTATTTGAAAAGAACTGGTGAGAATAGGTCTCCTTCTCCTGGCCCTGGTGTTAGAGGAAAAGGCTTTTAGTTACTTGCTATCAAGAATGCTGTCTGTAGCCTTTTCACACACATGGGCTTTTCTCAGGTTGAGACAGATTGTTTTGGTCCTTGTTCAGTGCAAGCACTTTAGTTTGTTTCTCGTCTTGAAATGCTGTTCATTTTTATCAAGTGCTTTTTTTGTGTCCACTAACATACTGTGTTTTCTTTTTCCTTTTGGTGGGGAGATGAAGAGCTGGGTAAACATTCAGGACCTTGTGTATGCTAGGCAAGTGTTCTCCCCTGGACAGCATTCTCAGCCAGTCATGTGGGGCTTGTTCTTAATTCTGCTGTGTAGTAGATTATATTGATTTTCATATGCCAGGCCACAGATGCATTCTCTGAGGGAATCACACTTGGTCAGATATATAATCCTGCTGCTGAAGTTCTGATAATAGTTAAATACTGCATTTTGCCCAGATATTTACTGCTGTTAGAGAACCTCATTTTTTTTTTTTCATTTTGCTTTATGATGCTGACAGGTGTCTCCCATTGGAGCTTGAAAGATTCTGTTTAGCATTTCTTAGAGGTGTAGTCTAAGTGGTGATGAACCACTTTGGTTTTTATCTAAAATTCTTAATTTCCTCTATGGGCAGGTATGTGATACATCTGTGCATGCACACATGGGCACCAGAGGGGGGATTTCATGTATCTTCTCTCTGTCTCATTGCTTTAAGACAGGGTCCTTCACTGTGGCTGCTGGTCAACTCTTGGGTTCTCTGTGTCTCTACCATGCCTGGTCATGAGTGCTGGGGATTGAAACTCAGACCCTCATGCTTGCCAAGCAAGCATTCTTACACACTGGGACATCTCCCCCGACCTTTTCCTTCACTTTCTGAGGGGCAGTTTTTCTGAACACAGTGTTTCCAGTTGGCAGTTTTGTTTTTCTTTCACTAACGTGCACAGTTCTGCTGAGACAGTCTTTGAGAGCCCTCTTCTCCTTACCAAGGAGCTATTGGCAAATAACAGGTGCCGGAGCAGGAGAAGCATCCATTTTTGAAGGCTTTCCCACTGAAGGTTTCCCATGTTCCAGTGGGTGGCCTTGCAGCCCTGCACATATGAACAGCACTCATGGATTTAGTGGTTATCACAAGGAAAAAGACATGAGCTTGGGGTGGGAGAATATGTCAGGGGTGATGGAGGAGAAGCTGCAGGCAAATAGAGATAGATGTGACCATATTTCATTGTTCATGTATGAAATTCTCAAGAATAAAGAACAACTAAATTCTTAAAGAAGTTACCTAATGCATGATGAATTGATTTTCTTGATTGGCTTCTAGAATTTTCTCTTCCACTTTTGATGGCTTTTGTCATTCTCTGAACTTACAGTAGTTGAAGTTCATTAAGCTGTTTAAACTTTATTTTTTTTTCCACCAGATTTTGGAACATTTTAGGTTTTTTTCTTGTTGTTCTGTTTGGTTTTGTTTTTCAAGTAAGCTCTTTGTATCCACATCATTCCTGACATTCCTATAAGATGCAAGCTCTCTTTTCTTCATGCTTTTTCCCCTTCTGACGAGGTTACTAATGACCTTACAGTTCACCAATTCCTTCTTTTGCCCAGTCTGCCACAAAACTCTTTGGGTCAATTTTTTTAGTTTTATTTATTTTATTTTTAGTATCAGATTTTCTACTTCATTTGTCTTAGCAGTGTATATATCTTTGTCGATATTCTCATTTGTCTGTGTTCATTTTTATAAGTGAGGCAGAATGAAGCTCCTGAAATAGATCGTTCCAAGGTTAGAAAGGTTTACTGGGATCAAACTTCCAAAGGTAGCTTTGGGGTGAATGGAGGAAAAGAGAGAAACAACCAACAGCAAGTCACTTTTATGAGAGAGCATGGCAGAGTCTGTGAGCAGATACAGGCTGCTGTACCTGGAGGAGAACTAGACAATTTTGCCCAAGACAGTTGACCTTTCAGGATAGGGTAAAGGAGGTTCCTGGTAAGCAGAAGCCTACTTCTGAGGTATGCTTTTCTGGTAAACCAGAACCAGCCTTTAGGCTTCTGCTTACCCAGTAAGAATCCTTTTTTTTTTTTTTACCAGAAAAGTCTTTATGTTTAGGACAATGTCATCAGCATTGCCAATTTGGGGGCTAGTAGCTCATTTAGAATCTATATGATAGTTACTTTAAATCCAGGAAGCTAATGAAAGAGCACATTATTAGGTTAAGTTTCTGAAGTGTATATTGATTCTTTGAACCACATGTTTCTGCTTCTTGTATATTATGCAATTTTTTATTGGGACATGAATACTGGAAAAACTTTCAAGTGTTTGCATTCTGGTTTTATGGAGAGGAAGACCTTCACTCATCAACCCATTGAAGACTTTAGGAGTGAAAGAGCAGAACCAACACCATCTTGAGGGCAGGCCTCCATACTGTGACTGGGGGCTGAACTCAAAACCCTAAAATGTGCTGTGACAGCAGAGTTCAAAGCAAACATCCTGAACACAAACAGGAGGCATGGTAGTAAAATTAAAAGAGCCAGATGTCTCTGCAGAAATCCCATATTCTACCATAAATCCTGTCAGCATTCTATAACAGTTAGCAATTTTACACCTATAGCCTGACCAACAATTTTAAAAGATTTCCTCACCCTATGTCCATTACTCAATCCTCATACCCCAAGACATACAGCTCTCAGCTTGTGGTTTTTCCCTATATAAGCCCTTTGTAATCAGGGCTTGGGGCTTCCTCTTTTACTTGCCATAACTGGAATGCTGGAAGAAGCTCTTGCCTGGGCTCAAATAAAGAAACCTTTGTTTTTGCATCAGGAAGTCAGCTCCATGGTTTTGTTGGGGGTCTAGTGACACAGGCACAACAGGAAGAACTTGCAAATCCTTTTAAAGTTCTTATTCACCTGGTATTTTCCTGTAAACTATAGTTCTAATGCTTAGGTGTAGGTGAGGTTTCTATGTGTCTCCTCAGCTGTTCTCAAAAACACACAGTTTAATTTATTTATAAATGCTCAGCCAATAGCTCAGACTTGTTACTAGTTAACTCTTACATTTTAAATTAATCCATATTTCTTATCTATGCTTTGTCACATGGCTTGGTACCTTTTCTCAGTACAGCATTCTCGTCTTGCTTCTCTCTGCATGCTCTGGTGACTTTTGAGATTTTGACCTTCTTCTTCTCAGGCTCCTCCAGGTCCAGTTTCCTCCTGCCAGCTATAGGCCAGATGCTTCTTTATTAACCAATGAAATTAATATATATTTATAGTGTACAAAGATTGTTACACAGCCCTTAGTGGTGCTTGCTTCTTTTCAATGACTTTTGAATTTTGTTGGACTCTAAGAACTCTGAACAGGACAGCTAGGCTTCAGACAAGCCAGATTGCTAGACATATGATGTTTTCTTTGACAAGGTACAGACCCAGGATAGGATTTTTTTTCCCATTTCCACAATAACATATTGTAGGTCATAGGAAATCAGTGTGCAAAATGTTGTTTCTTTTCCTTCTCTGTTTTATTGAAACTCCTGTTCATTTGTTATTTTTCTTGTTATTATGACAGAGTATGGAACAAAATGTAAGAGAGTAGGGGTTATTAATGTGAGGTTCAGTCCATCATTGTGGAAACATCACCACAGCACAGACTATTCATAGCTAAGAAGTAGGAGATGAATGTTAATGATCAGCTTGATTTCTTCTTTTCTTCCCATTTGGATCAGCTCATTCGATTCAGGCTGAGTCTTCCTACCTTGATTAGAACTTTCTGGAAACATTCTCATAGACACACACACACACAGAGGTGTATTTCTATGGCAATTCTAAACCTGTTGACAATGAAGATTGAGCATCACATGCATTCTTGGTTTTATGTTCTTCTGGGACCTGTAGCCTGTCAGCTAGTATCTAGCTCATCACAGATGTACTGTCTCCATGGTGTTAACTTAGTATCTCAGAGGGAATAGAGGGGCACTATTAGAAAAGCTTTTGTTTTGCTTCCTTCGTGAAAGTGTTAATAAGACTACTATAACATCAAGGAAGGGCTATCAATATCTATCTATCAATCATCTGTCTGTCTTGCATGCTTTTTTTTTCTGTTTTTACTTTTTGAGGCAAAGTCTCACCATATATTCAAACTGGTCTTGAACTCATTATCTTCTTCCGAAACACTAAGACTATAGCATGTGCTATCGGTTCAACTTTTGGGTATTCCATCAGTATTTCATTTCTAAACTTACTGTATCCCAGGACGACTTCCACACCTGATACTGTAAGTATTCTTGACACTCCACGTGGTGAAGCCAACCTGGCTCCAGCAGGATGCACCTCATAAGGAGGCATACCCCTGGGCATGGCTGTGTAAACCCGTGCACACTCCCTCTCTTAAAAAGAGACACCATGTTGCAGCCTGTCTCCTCCTCTCCTGCTTCTCTGCTCCTGGCCTGGCAACTCTCCTAAATAAACTCGTGTATAGCCTTGATAGTGTGTGTGTGTGTGTGTGTGTGTGTGTGTGTGTGTGTGTGTGTGTTCTTACACACAAAACCAACAGATACCATATCTCTTTAGACACAGAATTTGAGACAGGGATTTAGTTGATAAGTTCTTAAGAAAAATATGTATAAGGGAAGGAAGAAAGTGGGATAAAGACAAAGGTTTATTATAATCAAGTCAAATTTATTCTAGGGTTAATTTATAGGAAGAAAGATGCTGAAACCTCAATCCCATTGTAAAATGCCCTGCATTAAGATAAGGGGAAAGCCTTTTTACATTGTGTCAGCAAGCCATTTTTTTTCATGCAAGTATGAATTGGGAACCCAGTTCCTTGACATAATACAAGTAGTTTTCTGTGGAGACAGCTGTGAACCACAAACAGCCAATATGTACAATATTGGTGAAATCTAGACGAACAACTGTGGTATCTGTTCTATACAGTGCTTGTTAGAAGTCTGTAGGTCTTGCCTGTTGTGATGGTATAAACCTTATTTCAGTGCTGAAAAGGCTGAGTCAGACTTTGCAAGTTTGAGGCCAGCACAGTTTATATAGCAAGTTCCAAGCTAATCATAGCTATGTAGTGTCTCAAGCAATCAAGCAAACAGCAAAGTCTGTATGTCACAACACTACAGTAAAGCCAATCTATCTCCATGCTGAAAGGACAAAGGAACAAGTTTTTTTTTTTTAAATTTGGTAACCTCAAATCTGAGGCCTGCTAACCCACTTAGTGCCTTTACTGTCAACATAGAAAGTTTATGATGAACTTTAAACATCACAGAGCTGCAGCAATAAATTCAAAAGCCATTATGTTTCCACTGATAAAATTTAAGGGGTTAAACAAGTTTTCCTACTAAGAATAGAACAAGAGAGCAAACTAATAACTATCTATAGCCTCAGTGTTGAGCAACCGAAGATCAGGTAGCCACCCCTGGTTCCTGTTAAAGGAGTCGCCACCATTTGTCAATCAGTTGTTTGCTGTTCAGTGTGAATGTGACCTACACTAGACTTAGCTGCTGAACTGAGTTGGACAAATATGACTTCCAACCTTTCTTATACAAAGTCACACAGACTATTGTTGACTGAGCTACAACCAGATCTCACATATCCTACAGCCACAGGAAAAATGTAAAGCATTTTATTTTAAACAACAGATCTGAACAGAAATTGTAGCTTGTTCCACTCCTCCTAAATGTTTTCTTAATACAACTACATTTAATTGATTTTATATATATAAAATTTTAGTTTTTAGTTCTGATCCCTCTAATAATTCCAATTGATTTTTATTTTACTATCTTAAGCTGTTTCTTTGGCTATGTCTGTGTTTCTGAATGGCTTACTTATACTGTTATTTTCTGCTTGATCTTACATTTGGAATGTTATTGGCTTCAGACTTTGAGAATAAAGATTTGTATCTCAAGGCATTGCTGCCATGCCCAGTATTTCTTCTCTTCTCAATAAACTTATATAATACCTTTTAGTTAGTCAAATATATCCAACATTCAAGACTCTTTTAATTGAATCTTTGGGAATTTCACATCACCCACCTCAACCCTACCCCTCTCCCAATCCCTCTGCATCCACCCCTCACCCATGGTGTTCCCTGCAAAGTAAAACTAATAAAGACATAATTAAATTAAGATAGATTTTTTAAAAAGAAGAAAATAATAATAAAATAAAAAATGATTAGAAATATTAATTTTAATTAAAAACCAAGCAAACAAAACAAAAGAAAAAAAAAACAACACTTTGCTCTCAGTCTTTGCCTCTCCATTCTCTTCCTTTGTCTTAGTGGCACTGGTAGCTGCTGTGTATTATGCAGTATAGCCTTTGTCCAAACAACTTTTCTTGAACCTAATGGTCAAGTTCAAGACCTCTGCCTTCTTATATACCATCAACCTGGAGCCCCCATAGAAACTCCTCGGACATCCTACTGTTGCCCTGAGCCATGTAGATCATAGATGGGGTAGGTGTTGGGGTGTGGCAGCTCTCGATGCCCTCCATGTGTGCCTGGGTGGCTGCTTAATTGCTCAGTCCAGGCTCTGGGACTACTCCCAAATGTGGGGGAGCCAACTCTTCTATTAGAGAAAGCCAGCTTTCCCAGGCCAGGGTCAGTGGAGTTCATTATTCCAGGATCCCTGAGGGACAGGGTCAATTCTCTGGTGGCAGGCGGCTTTCTTCAGGCCAGTAAGAGGTAGGGACAGCTTAATGTGGCCCTTGGACTTCAAGTTGTGGTTCAAAACTTGGGTCAAGTCATGGTTTGCATGGACCCTTGTAGTAATATGGATAATGGATACCAACACAGACCCCAGACAGGGCCATCAACAGCAGCATGGGGTCAAATGTCACCATGTGCCAGGAGCCAGGGCTAAAGTCCTCATTGTCTAAAGCTTTGCCTTGAATTCGGGTGGTTTCCTTTTGCTTAAGTCTCTTTCCCTTCAGGCAAATGACTGATAATAGATACATTTCCATAGTAACATAACCTGAAGGTTTAGCAAAATACCCTTTAACTGGGAAATTTCCCTACCCTATATGTGCACTTCCCCGTTTGACTCCCTATGTAACTGCTGGCTGAAAAATAAAGTTTTAGAGCTTGATCATAAAATTTTGTCTTGCTCTCATTTCTTTTGTGTTTCTTGCCCCCCCCCCCATTTGTTTTACCCTCTTTCTTCAGGTCCACATTGAAGATCCCGCTGGCCAGGGCAACCATGGCCCCAGGTGGCAGAACATGCTAAGATTGGCCCCAGGTGGCAGCGCAGCATACCCCAATCTGCATGATTGCAAAGGCAGCATGATTCTTGGGCACCAACATGGTCTCATGTTGGCCCAGACCCCAGGCATTTGTACTGCCTTTGGTGGTAACCTGAGCCATAGGCATCCACTCATACGCTGGCTACAATGAGGCCACAGACCCAGATATGCCCCCTCAGCGGCAGCCTGGGCCTAAGACTCCATGGCCAGAAGTGGTAGTGAGGTCAGCATGGCACCAGCAGCTGCACATTCCTCAGGACCAAACATGATCACAGGTGGCAATTGGGGGAGCCAGGCATCCTTGTGGCCTTTGGTGGGAACATTCCTGTGGACATCAACATAGACCCCAGCTGTGGTATGACCTTATAGACCCAGACATGGTTCCCAGCCCAGATGTCACCATAGCCCTAGGTAATTGTTCAGGTCTCTCAGCATACTACTTACTGCAAAGTGGCCCTTGGACAACAACATGGCCCTAGGTGGTGGCCTATATCTTGGACATCTGCACAGCCTTCAGTAATAGCAGACACTGACATCAACACAGGCTCTGGCTGTGGCTGGGCCATGAACCCAAACACAGCCTTCATCATCAGCCCAGGTTCAGTCAACACTCTGGCCACAGACAGCAGTGCAGTCCACTTAGATTCTATGGCCTGGCTGAGGTATGTAACTCAGTCACCAACCAACATGGCCACAGGTGGGAGCCCACACCCTGGGCACCCACTCAATCCTGCATGGCAAAAGGTACCTTGTATATCAACATAGACCCTGGCTGCAGCAGAGCCATGAATCCAGACATGGCCCCTGACAGCCACCCAGGACCAGATGGCCCCAGATGGCAAACAGGCCTCCCATATCATCCTGTTTCTTGCCACCTTCACCTCCATAGATCTGTCTATCTCCACAGTGAAGAACCAAGGAAGCACCTCCATTTTGAGCAAGTCTCTAAACTCAGCTTGAAACAGGCCTGCGTTTTGCTGACATGGGTTCCTGGGACTCTGGGACTCGAAAGTATAAAGTCAAACTGTCACCGCACAGGAGACATAAAAAGGGTTTCACAAACAACTGGACGAAGTGAAGGCTAAGATAACAGAGGAATTCTGGAAAATCCCCAAAAGTGAGCTAATCGAGATTGTATCCATGCTGAGACCCCCAATTGATGTGCAACTTTGTGGGTTTTGCCTTTAAAAACTCAGCTTGTAGAGGGGTATATATGAGGGGGGGGATGGAGGAAGAGGGGTGGGAGTGTCCTTGCTTCAGCTTGTATTTCTTTTCAATAAACCTTGCTTTTGCATTTCGGAGCGTTCTTGTCTCTGGTGGTCTGTCTCTTTGGGGGTTCTCCCGACCAGAGCTCAGCACACAGGACATGAACCTCTTGCTTCTCTTTCCCTCCATACATTTGCTCACCACGATGCCACACAGGCCCTCAGCTTCTTCCTGCCTACTCAGGCCAAAACTACCCTGGCCTAGGTGGCATGCATTTCAACTCTTAAAACTTTTAAATGTTTATATTGTGCATGGATATTCTGCCTGCATGCATGTCTATGCACCATGTGGATACCCAGTGCCCATGGAGGCAAGAAGAAGGGATTGGATGCTCTGGGACTGAAGTTACAGATGTGTATGGGCTATCACATGACACCTGGGAATTAAATCCTAATCCTCTGGAAGAACAGCAAGTGCTCTCACTGCTGAGCATGTCTCTGTCCCTATTATATTCAGCTTTTTTTAAAGCCCTTGATAAAAATGCTACGTGAACTGAGCCATTGGGTATTCTGTGGCGGTATTTTCATACTGAGTGACATCTTGTATTCCTTTGAGCTAAATAATCATTCCCTTTTATTTTTCTATGAATCTCTAAACAGCCCATTAACAGGCAGAATCTACTCTCAACATGCTCAGACACATTTAAATCTTTTTTTTCCCCTGTCAACAAAGCTCACTGAAGTGTCTTGTCCTCCGGCTCACAGTCCACTAGCCCCCTCTAAGCAGCTCGGGCCCTCAGAGGAGGGGCCTTTCACTGAAGTTCTGCACCCCCACCCACCCCCACCCACCCCCACCTGCCCAGCACCTCATTTCTGGGCTGTTCTTTTGTTTTGTTAATGCACAAACTACTGGTTTCTTGAATTTTTCCTGGAGGTCACCTTTCTGAGTCCTCCCTTACCAGAAAAAATGCTTCCATTCTACAATCAGACTTGACTGATTATTTTTTGGCAAAGAATTCTTGCCAGGGAAAGTGCTTTTACTCAGCGTTCAAAAGCATCAATTTTTATTTTAACTTGCATCATTGTTGGAAGGTTGGAGGATGTTTTCATCTCTAACTCTTCTGGCTTTCCTTGGAAGCTTTTAATGATGTGTGCTGTCCAGACAAAAAACAAAACAAAAAATCAAAGACACTTGACGTTATTTTTCATGTATCAAATTGCTGTTTTGTGTATAAGCACAGCCTGGGCACTTTAGTGTCTTGTAATTGAGTACTTCCTTACTCCCGATATTATTTCTTTCTCTTCCTAACTCCTTTTATTTGGATGATTGACCTTTGAAACTAATTTCAAGTTTCATTTTTCTCATTTTCCACCTCATTTAATTTTGCTCTATTTTCTGGGACATCGTTTCCACTTCATCCTCCAAACCTTCTATTGGACTTTCAAAATACCTCCAACTGTTTTAATTTGCTTTCCTTTCCCTCTTGAGTATTCCCTATTTTTTTTAATAGCATCTTGTTTATAGTATAATGGATGTGAAGTATTTTCTGAGATTGTCTGAGGATATTAATTATACCGTTCTAGATTTTTCCCCCACTTCCCTGACCTGTCTCCTGTTCTTTTAAGTGTTCATTTGATCGCCTCTCTCCATCTTTTTGTCAATGGTAGAAGCTACTGAGGAATTCCTGGTCTTTCTTGAGTCGTCTCTCATTATCTAAGGGGAAGGTCCTAGGCTGGGATGGATAGAGTACCTGCCTAGCATGCATGAAGCTACCACCTCCACCACTGCATCCTCTGTCTCATTTTCTTTTGTATTGTGCGGTGTACTGGGGGCTTCTGGGGGGAGGTTATCCCACTGCATGTACACCGAAGTCAGAGGATAAATTTCAGGAGCCGCTTTTGACCTTTCCGGTGCTTTCCTTCCATCTCATAGTCGGGTGCTGGGATTATGTACCAATGCACCTGGCTTCTTATATATGGCCTGGGTGTAAGGATTCCTGGCACTCCACATGGTTGAGCCAACAGGGCTCACGTGAGATGTGAGATGCACCTCGTACGGAGGCACGCCCCTGGGTGTGGCTGTGTAAACCCTGCAAGACTAAGTACAGACAGAAGCACCTCCCTGGACGCATAACGCATACGGAGGCACGCCCTAAACGTGACCACGTAAACCCGTACACACCCCTTCTCTTTAAAGAGACCACCACGGTTCGGTCTCTTTCTCCTTATCTCTCTCTTCCTGTCTTGCTTTACTTCTGTACCCACCTGGGAATTCTCTTAAATAAACCCTTGTGTGGTCTTGATAATATGTATCTCTTCTCTGATGTTCTTTAAATATATATGTATGTATGTATGTATGTATGTATGTATGTATGTATGTATCTATCAATCTATCTATCTATCTATCTATCTATCTATCTATCTATCTATCTATCTATCTCTTCTCACGCGTGAAACCGACACTGGGGATATAACTCAGTCCCTCAGGCTTGCACAGTAAGGATTTCTACCTGCTGAGCCATCCTGAGCCCTTATTTTATTTGGGGGCAATAATTAACCTCTATCTTTAAAAAACGCATTTCCTTGTTTAATGACTGTCAGGTTCTGCCTGTCCTTATCAAACAATCCTTCATATAGAGAAATGAGGATTGAGAAATATAAGAAACAGAAGAATAAATGAAGCCAGAAAAATAGAATCGGGCTCTACTGACTCTCAGTCAGTACAGTAGCATTCCTAAGTTTATTCTCCTCGCCATTTTATTCAGAGATGAAGAGATAAAATACCTCCCCCTCTCAAGGACGCCATGGATCAAGGGACAAACAGTCATAAACACCTACCTTAATTCTCACATCTAGTAGCCACGCCTTTGGCCAAACACCCTAGGATTTGGCCTTGGGAAGCAGGTCAAACAGGAACTCTCTGACCTTGAGGCAAGCCACACTGTGGACTCCCGTAGTGACTTTGGAAAGAAGGAAAAGGCAGGATCAAGGAGTGTCTGATTTCACCTGAGAACTTCCATGAACATCACCTGTGACGTCAGCTGTAGCTGTAGCTGTAGCTGACAAGACAAGACGGACTTGACTCTGGAGACTTGCAGAGCGAGGATCAGCACTTAAGGGTTGGGCTGCTGTTATATAAGCATTCAACTTATTGACTGCCTTCCTGCAGTTAACTCTGCTGCTCCACTCTCCTGGGGAGACTTGAAACAGCCAACTCCCTGAATATGGATTTGAGAATCAGGTCCTAAAAAAATAAATAAATAAATAAAGATGAACTGGCTTGTTGCTAGCTTGCTTTTCAACTTTTTGTGCTCTGCCAAGTCTGATGTTATTTATACATTTTGTTGCTATTGTCTGAATATTAGTGACCCCACCCCTTCCCCTTACTATTCATATACTGAATCTTAATGTCCTCAGTGATAGTATGGGAAGAACCCCTGGGAGTGATTGAGACAGAAGAGCTCTGACCTTGTGAATGGCATCCATGCCCTTACTGAAGAACTTCCTGGGACTCCATTGCCTCTTCTGCAATGGCGAGGCAGCAAATCCCAGCAGACACTGATGTGCTGGCCCCTTGATCTTGAACTTGTCAGCCTTCAGTGAATAAGTTCCTACTGCTTGTCAATGGTGCAATCCCACTTATTTTATTATAGCAGAACAGTCTAAGATTTCTCTCTGTGTGTCATTTTTTGCTTAGAAGTAATCTTAAGGCAATATGAGAATGTGTTCAGCTCTAAGATGTTTCCTAAATGGTTCAGCCTACTTTAGCTTCTCCTCTTTCTAAAACATACAGAGCATTTTTGTCTCTTCTTACTAATCATTTTTTTTGAATTATCGTTTATTTTATGTCTATGGCAGTTTTGTAGGCATGAATGTTTGTATACCATGTTCAGGCATGGTGTTTGTGGAGGCCAGAAATAGTTGTCTCATCCCTTGGAATTGGAGTTACAGACAGCTATTACCTACTATGTGGGTGGGTGCTGGGAATTGAACCTGGGTCTTCTGGAAGATCATCCATCCAGAGCTCTTTGTTTACTGATCTAGTTAGAGGCGTGAGCCTGGGAGAGCTGGCCTAAAAATGAGACAGACTAAAGTCTCATTCCATAGCCAGCTTTATTCAGAGCATCAGACAACTTAAACCCCGAGGGTTAAGAAGAGTCACCTGAGTAAATTGGACAAGGACAAGGACAAGCTGTGCTTGGCAAAAACGTGTTTTTCCATAGAGGCATATAAACAATAGCCAGTTGTAATGAATAATCTAAAGTCAACTCACTTCTGTCCAATACAGTTGGGAGGGGCATGAAATCATATTTCAAGAACAATTCTGTTTTTCGAAAAAGCTGAGGTTAAACGACCCTTGTTTTCTTACAAGCACTCAGCATTCTCACAGGACTCCATTCTTGGGCTGTGTTCTGACACTCTTAACCACTGGACCTGTTCCCCATTGTCTCTGCACACTGATTTTGCAGCTGCCACATCTGCCTCTAACAGCTCAGAGAGATGAAACTTCCATACCCAGAAGCATAGATCTGTTATGACTAAATATTAACTCGGTTGCTAAGTGTTTTTAGATGTTGTTGAAAAGGTAAAGATTTTTGTCTCATAAACACAATTTTTAAATAAGTCGAGATAAAGTTGCTCTCAGCACAGCAGTTCATATGGGCAGTAGATTGAATGCATAGATAACTATCTCAGCTAGCAAAGAAACTGTGCAAAAATTAGTCTACAAAAGAGCTTCATACCCAGATTCATATGTGCAGTATCAGAAGAAATAAAGCAGCCAATCAACATCAGCTGACATTAACATTTATACTTTCAGATTATCATTTTTGGTGAATTCATAAATGCTTAATTTGAACTTTCTACCCTGCTGTGCCCCATCCTAATGAGATGTGAAGAAATGTAAAAATCTGTGAGGGCTTTGCCCACCTTCTGCTGCATAACACACCATCCTAAACCTAGCAACTTTAAGAACCAACTGGTAGATACCAGTCTCTCTCCTCCAGGAAGCTCTGTCACTGCTCTTCTTGTTTGCTCACTCATGGCATCTGTGTTGTACTGTTGAGGACAGCTGGGCATCAAAGCAAGTTCTTTCCCAAATCCTGGGCTCCCTCATGATGCATGTTGGCCTTGGGATAGCCTCTGAATTTGCTAGTATTCCTCTGGCTAAAGCAAGCCATATGACCAAGACCAGCATTAAGGGGGTGTCCTAATCATTGTTCTATTGAAGAGATACCATGACCAAGGCAACTTTTACAAAAGAAAACATTTAATTGTAGGCCTGCTTACAATTTCAGAGGTTTAGCTCATTATCATCATGGTAGGGAGCACATAGGCAGATTTGGTACTGAAGAAGCTGAAAGCCACATCCTGATCCATAAGCAGAGAGACACAGACTGGGTCTAGCATGAGATTTTGAAGCCTCAAAGCCCACCCCTAATGACACACTTCTTCCAACAAGGTCACAGCTCCTAATCTTTTTAATCCTTTCAAAAGGTTCCACTCCCTGGTGAGTAAACATTCAAATATATGATCCTATGAGGTTCATTCTTTCAAATATATGACCCTATGAGGGTCATTCTTATTCAAACCTCCACAGGTGGGAAGGGGTTAGTAAAGGCAGGCATATGGAGAGGTATGGTCTATTGAAAATCTACTTCTGTAGGAATTTCTCAGGGAGTATGGAGTATGCATATGTGTAATTTGAACATCACTATAGATCATTATATATCTCACAACTCATATATAGAATTGAGAAGTTTGAGATCTGGCCGTCAATCCCAAACCCCTGACAACCAGACAGTTCTGCTGCCTTTTGTTAGTGACCTGGGCACTAGTGACCCCGCACCAGGCTATGGACTAGCTGGAGTAGCTGCTGCATTGAACCTTGGCAGACCTCTCTCTTCTCCTCACCATACTGCCTCCCTCACCAGCTTAAAGCAGCATTCATGGAGCCCTGCTGGGGATCTAGTTCATACAGCTGCCTTTGGTCCATCCAGGGCCTTTCACAGTATTGAATCAAGGCCTGGAGTTCCCTGGGTTCTAAGGTTTCCAGGAGTAGGTAAGAGTTAGCTTTTCCTGTTTATCTTCCCTATAGGTTACAACCAAAGCAAAGTTTCCCATTAAATTTTATTATATTGTCACTGTTTGATAACTTGACAGTAAGTTACATCTCTAAGCTCTATTAAAGCTG
This sequence comes from Sigmodon hispidus, assembly GCA_004025045.1. Taxonomy (NCBI): domain Eukaryota; kingdom Metazoa; phylum Chordata; class Mammalia; order Rodentia; family Cricetidae; genus Sigmodon; species Sigmodon hispidus. The sequence goes on from PVIH01008685.1 coordinate 52,040, forward strand.
GTACGCCTTTAAAAGCAGTGCAGCCCAATAACAGAATTCTTTGTTTTTGTTTTTTGGGTTTTTTTGAGACAAGATCTCTCTATGTAGTTCTACCTGTCCTGGAATTGTCTATATAGACCAGGCTGACCATTAACTCACAGAGATCCTGCTGCCTCTGCTTCCTAAATGCTAGGAGTAAAATCATGTCCCACCACTCCCAATGTTGAAATAGAATTCTTACTGATGAAGTCAAAGTGGTATAATGTAAACCAGATTTTATCTAACTCAGGTGTTGTGGGATATTGTCATGGCACTCTGGCACCCCTGAGACTGACAATAAAGTTAAGCCTTAAACCAGAGGACTCAAAGGACAGAGTCAACATTCAGCTGGCCAGAATTAACCACAGAGTTTTTGGTGGACCCAGATTAGTAGGATAGAGAGACACAGGAAGGAATAGGGAAGAGCTAGAAAGATTGACAAGTCCTTTAGATGTGGAAGTGTGGAGAAGCAAGGTCAGTTAATGATTCCTTTGTCGATCTTTGAATCTATCAGGTTGTTACCCCAATATCTGACTCCTGAGTTTTATTTAATAATAGAGCAATGTAAATATTGCTCCACCTGGCGCTTCACTCAGGATGTGGGATTAGCTACAGTTTTAAAAGGCTAAGCAAACTACATGTCAACATTCCCCAGATAACTGTGGCTAGTAGTTGCTGTCAGGGTTCTGATCCACCTCCTGGAGCCCTGGCCAATAGCGATAAACCTGACCCACTCAGCCCCCTGACCTCAAGCATTTAAAACTTCCCTACTTATGCCCCTCCTCTTGCTCTTTCTCTCCCTCCCTTGCCAGAAGGCATGTGTGCCTCTCACCCTCTCTCTTTCCCTGACCCACACATCTGCCTATCTATCTATCTATCTATCTATCTATCTATCTATCTATCTATCTATCTATCATCTGTCTGTCTGTCTCCCTTTCTTACTCTATAATAAAGTCCCGCTACATGAGCCCTGTCTGAGTGTCTCTTTCTGTGGCACACACTCATGCCAATCACTACCACCGTGCTGCTGTCTGCATGGGGTCCCATCTGCCAGCTATAGGTACACACAACATCATAACATAACAGTTATTGTATTTGATGGCAAAGCTCCATATTCCTATCCACTTAAGTGTTGGAAATACCTGTAAATTGTCACTATACATCTATAGTTGAGTGTTTTTCCTTTGTAAATCTAAACTCTAAAATGCTTCAAAATTCACAGTTTCTTGACATGATGTCTGTGCTGGATAGTTTTATGTCAGTTTGACATAAGCTAAAGTCGTCTGTTTTAAAAATGCACCCACATGATGGGCTGTGATCCCTTGTGGGTGGTGCCATGCCTGGGCTGGCTCTATGAAAAAGAAGGCTGAGTAAATCATAGAGAGCAAGCCAGTAAGCAGCATTCCTCCATGGCCTCTGCATCAACTACTGTCTCTAGGTTCTTACACTGACATCCTTTGATGATGACCTGTGATGTGGAAGTGTAAAGTGAACAAGCCCTTTTCTAAAGTAGCTTTGGTCATGGTGTTTCATCACAGCAATAGTGACCCTAACTAAGACAAGTTGGTAGCCGTGGAGTATTGCTGTGGGAGATCTGAGCATGTTGTGTTTGGGAGGATTGTGGAAAGACTTTGGAATTTTGGATTAGAAAAGCCTTTGAGTGTTGAAATCTCAGTGGGCTGTTCTTTAGGAGCTGGGAGGGTAAGGGTGTTAAAGGCAATGTGGAGGATAGAGGCCTGCCTCCGGAGTTTCGGAGGGAAGCAGAAGCTCTCCTGAGCTTTTATAAGAAGAATCTGTGCTGTCTGCCCAGCTGGAGCTGAAGGATTGGCTGTGATTAGCACGAAACCAGAACTGTTCAAATAAAACCTTCGCTTTGCTGGGACAATGGATGCTGGTCAGGTGGGGCTAAAGAATCAGCCGGGATTAAGAAGAGAGTGTCATGAAGTAAAGTCTTTTGGAAGTGTTTCCTCGAAGTTTGTAGGCACAATTTGTGTTGCAGAAGTGTCTGATAAGGTTGTGCTTTCTGTCAGCAGCAGAACTTGGTAGTGTAAAAGTCTTCCTGTGGTACTAGTGTTGAAGGCATGAAGGGGTCATGCAGAGCAACTGAGGCTTGGCACTGTATGGCAGGGCTAGAGTCCCTAAAGAGAGCCCAGGAGAGGTTATCGGTGAAAGTGCAGCTCAGCTGCAGCCGAAGACATCAGCATTTTGGAGATACCAGGACCTTGGGGTGGCCACCAAGAACAGCAGCAGCGGTGAAGTAGTCAGCTGGAGCCTAAGAGACGAGCTGTGTGTGCCGCAGAGGGTAGAGCTTGTGACCTAAGCCCTTTGGAGCAACTCAGAAGATGGTGAGTGGATTTCAATTACTAGACCCTGAGCTATTTGCACGGTTGGCGTTTGATTTTGCTTAGGTCTGTTTGTGCCCTGGTTCTTTCCTCTTGAAATATACAAGTACTTAATCTTAATATAGGAGCCCATGACTGAGAGATTTCCAACTTCTGAGGGAGATTTTGGATTCTTAAAGAGACTGGATATTTTAAAGGGACTGAATTTCAAAGTGTTTAAATTTGTAGAGACTTTTAAAGTAATGTTTTAATGTGAGATTTGGGGAATGAATGAGAAAGGAGATGTTGTGCCTTAATGGCCATGTCTTTGTAGGTCAAATTGACACTCTGTGTCTTCAAATAACCCCAAATCTGGGAAACAGAAAAAGTCCAAACATTTCTGATAAGAGATTCTTCATTTAACACCATTTACTCTCCTAATGAGAATCCAATTCGATATCAGGACAGTGGTCGGGAAGCAGAGGCAGGTGAATCTGTGAATTTGAGGCTAGCCTGGTCTACAAAGTGAGAGTTCCAGGACCAGAAACCCTATCTCACAGAAGAGAGAGAGAGAGAGCGAGAGCGAGAGCGAGAGCGAGAGCGAGAGAGAGAGAGAGAGAGAGAGAGAGAGAGAGAGAGAGAGAGAGAGCCTAATTTACACAACTATTGGCTTAATTAGTAAATATCTACCACTGTTGGGAAAGGGGTCCAGAAAGCCTGTGGCCAACACTCCCAGGGTCATGGAAATTTTTTTGTCTGACACCTAAGCCACCTGTTCCCAGTCAGTGCAACTAAGTGCCTTTAGCGGCTAAGACTTAAAGAGATATGCACAGACTGAGATGTCACATAATAGCATGCCGTGTGTGGGAAAACATGGCATTTTAAAAGTAATTGAGCATTATCCTTTGGGTAATTTGTTCTAAACAGCTACAAAAGTAGAGAAAGGTCTTTCAAAATCATATAGGTAACACAAACACAAACATTGTATTATTCCAGCATGAAGTGTATGTCTGGCTGAACATAAAGGGTGAATATTACAACATAGACTAGGCATCTTGCTAAAGATCTTTTCTGTTGTTCTTTAAAAATTTAATACAATAGCATCAGGGAGCCAGAAGCAGCAAGAGCCTGTGCTGGGGAGGCCTAGCAGTGTTTGGAGATCCTCGCTTGAATTTGTTTGCTGAATATTTTATCCCTCTCCTGAATTCTAATTAGGTAACTCTCCCTCTACTCTATTCTGCCTGAGGGATTTTTTTCAGGACCAAACACTAGAAGCTGCTTGAAGTTCGGGCCTCTTCCTTTTTATTAACATGCCAACCCTCTTGGAAAGTCAGTACCGGGGACTCCAGGCGTGGAGGAGCAAAGGGGTACCTAGGTGCAGGGGCCTCCCCAAGGCTGGGAGAGCAGATGATTGCCAGGCTGAGGTGTGAACGTCAGGGATGAAGGCCTTGCTCTCTGGCACTCCCCCAGGGAACTAGCTGGGCCTCAGAGACATTTTCGAGTTGGATCCTCACAGCAGAAGGATTTCTAGCCTCCCCAAAGACTGGTGAAAATCAGTAGGGTGGCATTAAGAAAGTGTCTGTGGCTCATGAGTCACTCAGGAACTTGGCCCAACCATGGGGCTAGAATCCACACACCAAAGCCTCAGTAGGTATAAGACTTAATAACAGCTCAGCACTAGAATATCTCACAGGATTAAAAGAGGCTATGGAGTGGCATTTCTTTTCCACATTGTGGTATGAATTAAGTCATCCTAGACACACAAAGACTTAGACCTAAGAAGAAGGGTTTGCTGTGCTGTTAGCCCATTGTCTGGAGGATAATAAACCAATTTTAGGCAATTGTTAATTATTAAAATAAATTTAAAATATTAAATTAAAATGCTGCTTCAAGATACAGGAAGCCATGGTTCTAGCATAGGAAAATCACATCACTTTTCTGGGCCTTGGATTCTTATAAGGTCCAGAGATCCCATGAGATGCTCAGGGGCCCCTTTCCATAATATGGAGATCACTATATTATCATCATAATAGGAAACTATACCTGCAGGAGAGTAGGCATGTGTAGAAGGGTAGGGACCCAGGAGGAGTGCCTGTCTCCTGCACGTGTTCCTAATTACTTCAGAAACTAGACTTAAAAAACCATTTTACAAAGACAGAAAGTCAACTCCTCAATCATTAGAAGCATGCCTGAGGCTCTGTGTAGATGCTTCATTTGTGAGGCTCTGGGCTCTGGCCGGTGGAGAATCTCTCTCCCTACAGAATCATTCTTGACCCTCTCTGACAGGCAGTTCCCTCAGGTGCCTGGAGTCCTCAGGACTGGAAACAAGTTTCTCTTATCCTAAAAATGACTATTTGTCCTCATTTGAAACTTTCAATGTGTTTTTTATAACTTGGGGGAAAAACTGGTGCCCAGAACCTGATCTAGATAGCTCAGTTTGGGTCCAAAAGAGACTGTTGTATCATGAATAATCTTGACTTGGTACAAAGAGCTCAGTGGGCAGTCAGGCCTCTGGGGCTTGATGGTGACTGATTTTTTTTCCCCATTATGTGGTTCATATGTTGTATGCGAGTGTTTTACTTGCATATATATGTGTGTGTACTATATGTATGTTTGGTGCCCTTGGAGATCAGAAGAGGGTGTGTCAGCTTCCCTGGAACTGGAGCTAGGGATAGTTGTGAGCCACCATAGGGATGCTGAACAAGTGCTTGTAACTACTGAGCCCCCATTAAGTGGTTCTTAAGTGGTGAGTTTTGTAATATTTTGGATGCACCTTTATTACTCCTAATTTTTACAATTCTATTTTGAAATGCCATCTAAAGAATTACTTGCAGTAGACCTAGCATAATCTTTAACTTGGGTAGAGTGCAGGGCCTTTCATAGTGACTGCTCATCATTGTGATTGCTGTTCTCAGGTATGGACCTTGTTTTGTCTTTTTCTGCTTCGTTACTTGTCTTAGGGCTTCTATTGCTGCAACGAAACTCCATGACCAAAAAGTAAGTTGGGGAGGAAAAGATTTACTTGGCTTACACTACCACTTTGCTGTTCGTCACTGAAGGAAGTCAGGACAGAAACTCAAACAGGGCGGAATACTAGAGGCGGGAGCTGATGTAGAGGCCATAGAGGAGTGCTGCTTACTGGCCTGCTTTCCATATAGAATCCTGCTTTTCTTAGGACCACCAACCCAGAGTGGTTCCCTCTAAAATGGGCTGGACCCCCCCCCCCCATTGCTCACTAGTTGAGAAAATGCCCTACAGCCTGATCTCATGAAGGCATTTCCTCACTGAGGCCCCTTCCTTTCTGATGATTCTAGCTTGTAGACATAAATCTGGCCAGGACGCTACTGAAGTCGATGTCTTAGTTGCTTTTCTATTATGACAAAACACCATGAACAAAGCAAGTTATAGGGAAAAGAGTTTATTTTGGCCATCCATAATGGCAGGGACAGGAGGCAGCAGATACAGCGGCTGGAACTGGAAGCTGAGCCCTCACATCTCATGTAAGGAAGCAGAGAGAGTGACAGAAAATGATTTTGTAGCCACCAGTTGGTTTCCTCTAGCAAGGTCGCACCTCCTAATCCTCTCCCAAACAGCCACCAATGGGGAACCAAGTATTCAAATGCCCAAGGCTTATGGGGACATCTCATACCAGTCATGACAGACTGCTAACTGTGGTAGTTATGGGTTACAGTATACATCTCAGGATGATGATTTTTGTTTGGAAGGAAGTTCCCATATACAAGCACTGTCAACTCTGCTGGATTCAGCATTCTGTGAAGGGCTTTCTGTGGTACTTTTCCTAGTATGCTCTTGATTTCAGGCTGGTTCTCATCACACTCGGCAGAAAGATGGAAAACAGGATAGAGAAGATGGGAATCTCACACACCATCTTCGAGCTCAGGTGTGTTTAAACCATTGACTTAAATTGTCTTATAGACAACATTTGTATATAGATCACGTGCCTATGTGTATGTATGCTGCCTTAGTTTGCTTTCTACTGCAGTGGTAAACACCATGACCTTTAAAAGCAGCTTTGGGAGGAAAGAGTTTATTTCGGCTTACACTTTAGAGTTCCATCACTGAAGGAAGCCAGGCCAGGAACTCAAGCAGGAAACTAGAGGCAGGATTTGAAGCAGAGACCATGGAGAAATGATGCTTACTGGCTTGCTCCTCAAGGCTTGCTAGGCCATCCTGTCCAGTGCTGTTACACCCTTATAGTGGGCTGGGCCCTCCCACATTAATCATTTGCTTACAGTCCAAACTGATGGAGGCATTTTCTCACTCAGGGAGGGATCCTTTTCTCAGAAGACTCTGAGTTGTTTTTGGTCAACAGATGAACCAGCATTGACTCTGTATGTGATTCATCCTCATGAAATACTCATTGGTTGTCAGCTAGTTTGTGCTAGATGCTCTTGTAGGTATCAGAGGAAATACAAGTGACAAGTTAGATCCTTGCTGTCTGTCTGGGAGGCAGAAAGGATACAAATCCAGGTAACTTGTTAAATATTATTTTAAGGCGTGTTACTTTTGTTTAGGTTATATTTGTTTAACTCTGTGAAGCTGTGTTACTTTGCCTGTCTAGAACATCCAATAGTCTAATAAAGAACTGAATGGCCAATAGCAAGGCAGGATAAAGGATAGATGGGGTAGGGCTGGAAGACAGAGGGTATAAATAGGAGGAGTAATCTGGGATTAAAAAAAGATCTAGGAGCAAAAGGACAGGAAGGTGCTAAGGGCTAGCTACCTAGCAAGTCACAGAGTAAGGTAAGATTTGGAAGAGACCAGTAAAACCCCAGAGGCAAAAGATAGATGGGATAATTTAAGATAAGAAAAGCTGGCTAGAGACAAGCCAAGCTAAGGCCAGGTATTTATAATTAAGAATAAGTCTCCATGTGTGATTTATTTGGAAGCTGAGTGTTCCCCCCAAAAAAAAGAGCCAACATTTTGGCATCCCAACTTGGGGCTAGATTTAAAAAAAAGTCAATAACACTAACTTTTTTTTTCCTACTTCAGTTGACAGAATGGAACTTTATTGGGTCTTGGGGTTGTGAGCCAGGCAGGTCTCAGTATTGTTTGACCTTCTTCTTGGGACTCAAGTTGTTGGTGTGACCATACCTCTTCTTGTGACAGTTGACAGAATGGGGTGCAGAAATGCACAGTATTTGTGGCAAAGCATCTTGTGAGTTGGACAAGTGACAGCTTGATGATGCCACCGCACAGACATGACAGCAGGTTCAGGTCAGACTGTCTGGATGTTGTAGTTGGACAGGATGCAGCCATTCTCCAGCTGCTGTGTGGACACCAGTCACTGCTGTGTGGCAGAATGCTGTTCTTATCTTGGATCTTGGCCAGTAATGTCCTTGGACTCTATCTCAAGGGCAATGGTTTATCTGTCAGGGTCTTCACAAAGATTTGCATGTTGTTATTTGCTTGGCTGCTTCATTGAAGATAAAAAGAGCTGTATTATTTCTTAAAGACTTATTATTTTATGTGTATGTATGCCTCTGTGTGCATGCACACATGTGTGTGGGTGCTTGCAGAGGCCAGAAAAGGCAAGCAGATCTCCCTTGTATATAACTGGAACTTAATCCTTCTCCTCCACAAGAACAGTCTTTTTAACTTAATTCTGTTTTTCTTTTAATTTTAATTATAGGGGTGCTTTGCCTGGATGTATGTGTACTATATACATGCAGTGCCCATTACAGGCCAGAAGTAGACATTAGCTTTCCTAGAACTGCAGTTATAGATGGTTGTGAGCCACCATGTGGGGTCTAGGAATTGAACCCAAGTTCTCTGCAAGAGCAGCAAATGCTGTTAACCTCGAAGCTATCTCTCCACCACCTATATGTAAGTAACTAGACAATAAATAAGTCTACAAAGTGGGATGCTGTGGTTTAGGGCAAATCCCTGGTAGGCAGGCTAATAAGGTGTTTGGAGGGGCAAAAGGGTATGCTCAAGAGCAAAGGCCAGGGTGACAGGGCAGAGGCATAGGAAGAGACAGTGGAGTCGCTGGGGTCAGATCTTGGATGGTCTGAGATTCTTGGATGATGAAGACAACAAGGAATTAAAAACTTCAGTAACCCAAGATAACACAGGGGTGTGTATGTGTGTGTGTATATATGTATGGATATGGTTACCAAGTTACTTAATCCAACAAGCCTAGAAAACAGACTTAGCCACACTTTATAAGGACCAACTGTGAAGTCTGAGCCCATAGTTATCTCCTATCTCTTTCAGCATTGAGTATGACTGTACCGGTTCTTAGTGCCTGTGATAGTCTCCATAGTGACAGCAGCAGCAGTATTGTTTAGCCTCATTGTTTAACCCTAGAGCATATGCTTCCCTGGTCTCTTCTGTCTGCTCAGTCAACATTTATAATAAAAATATCTTTTTCTCATTGGCAGCAATATCCTTTTCACTGATCCTCCTTATGTTCTCATGTAACATGAGGATAGAATCTTTTCTTTTAATATCTGGCTTATTTAAATTGGCTATAAGAGGCCCCAGCACAAAGAAAGCTGGGAGCTGGGAGTTGAGAGGCTAGGCCAGGCAGAGATATTTAGGAGTCAGGAGGTAAAAGGAACTCAGCTGATCACCCAGAGCAGTGTCAGAGGCCAGCCACACACCAGAGGCCAGGCCCCATAGACCCCAACTCCACTCATGGACTCAACATGAAAGCTTGCCATATCCACACTGAAGCTACCCTGGGCTAGGGCAGCTATGCCTGGACACAGATGTGGTTTGTTTGGTTGTAGCTACTGGTCTCATAGGAATGACTCCAGATTTCCTCACAGTGGGTGGCCTGAAGAAGGAAGCAAGGGGAAAGAATGGCAGGCAGTTCCCTCTGACCTGAGATAGAGCTCCAACCCTGGTGTCAGTTGCTCTTGCAAGTTAAAGGTATGTCACCAGCAGGGATAGTCCTTTTTGTGCAAGGTCCCCCACGAACCCACACTTTCTAGGTTCAGTGGCTCTACCTAAGGTCTCAAGTTAGCGGAACATTCATAGAGGCTGGTGTCCTGGCTGAGCTATCATTTGCTTTCTAATGCCATCTCTCCATAGTGGTCCAGTTGAATTATATAGTTGGGAAATGGCCTTGTGTCCTTCCTGGCTGGTGCTGATGGAATTCTTTGAGGGACTGCACTGTTTACTGTTCATTTGACTTTTTTTCTCTTGATGTCTGCTTAGCTACAATGCAAAGGTTAAGATAGTCCTGGCCTCCCATAGTCCTGAGCTGGCATCCCATTAGCCACCCACACCAGAAAGAGCCATGGCTATGTTGTTATCAGGTAAGCCAGGCCAGATCTCACTGATCTCCAAGTCTTGATTATGGAATCAGTCCTGCTGGGGCTCGAGGTGATCCTTCAGTGGTAATGCAAGGTTTCCGGCCTGGACTAGGTCCAAGGTTCCGACCTGCCCACCACTACTTATCTGGACCAGCAATCCCATAGAAACACACAGACAGCTTATGTTAATTTCATCCTACTTGGCCTATGTCTCAGGCATATTGCTAGCTAGCTCTTTCATATTAATTCAACCCATCTCCATTTATCTGCCCTGCCACGTGGCCTGTGGCTTACCTATTTCTTTACATCTTGCATCATGGATCTGGTCTCTGTCTGACTCGGCCCTCTCTTCCCTACCCATGTCTCCATTTCTCTGCCTACTTCTAGGATGCCTGACATGGGCTAAACAGTTCCTTTATTTAAAGAGCAATATTCACAGCATACAGAAAGACATTACCACATCATTCAGCAGTTCTAGGAGATAAGGAGCCTGACTGTTGTGTGTGGCCCCAAGAAAAGTACCCAAGTTGGACACAGACGTGGGAAGTGGAAGCCTATATGTCTGAGGACAAGTCTGGAGAAGGTAGAGGCCAATACCTAGGTGAATGCCAGATGTGTGTGTGGAGGGGAGACAAATCTTACTCTGCATTTGTTCTTTGAACTAGTGTTCCTGGTTAAGTTACTGTTACCGGGACTTGCCCAGGCAGAGTAGGGGTCTACTGCCTAAGCCTTGTTGGTCTATAGTGACTTATAGTCACACTGTTGACCTTATGCCAGCTTCCTCTTATTTTAGCGTACATTTTTAAGTCCCTTTCATAGTTACAGCATAAAGAATTTAGTACCAAGAGTTAAAAAAGGCTGGCTAAATTTTTACTCAGTCACTGACCTGCAGTATTACTTGGGGTGACCCATAGATTAGTTGAATCTTTCAGGTCATTATAGATATTAAACATAACATAGAAGTGGATTTATGGGGGCTGGAGCGATGGCTCAGCAGTTAGGAACACCTGTTGCTCTTCCAGGAGATCTGAGTTCAATCCCAGCACCCACATAGCAGATCTCAATTGTCTGTAACTCCAGTTCCAATAGATCTGACTCCCTCCCAAAGACACGGAGGTCAAACACCAATGCATATAAAAATAAAATAAAATTTCAAAAAGAAGTGGATTGATGATTCGAGGGAGGTTTCCCTCCCGTTCCCCGCTCTTCTTTCTGTCCTAAGTAACAGGTATTCCTCCTTGTCTCCAGTCCATCATCAGACCCTCTTCCCACCCCACACAGGCCACATCTTTGTGTGGAAAGGATGCTAAACCATGACCCTCCTTCAGGGACCAGGGTCAGTTTTGCCTGTCAGTGCTGGGCTCTTACCCTATCCTTCAGAGCCTCTGCCTTTCCCCTCTGTGACCTCATCCCCAGGACGGTCCCCTCTTCATGCTGTACTCTGCTCTGGCCTTTCTCTGCACAGCACTCACAGCACTCACATGCGTTCCTGTGGCTGCTCTCACAGACGACAAAGACCGCAGCACTAAGGCCTTGAACAGTTCTGGACGACAAAAGACAAGATCAGTCCTTCTGGGCTGTGACCTTTTTGTGTATGTGCTTTTCCAGCTCCTGGTGGCTGTAGGCACCCTTTGCTGTGGCCTTGTCACATCTCACTCCGGTTTTGCCCTTGTGGTCACGACACCAGCCCTGTAGGGTGCCTGTCTCAGATTGTTTATCATCTCCTTTCTACAAGGATACACACCATCGTGTTCTAGATTAAGTAGATAATATCCCTTCTCTTCAAGGTCCTTGATCACATCTGGACTCTCCTTTTGTAATACATTGGTTCCAGAAATTAGGGGTGGATAGTTTAGGGGGATCTTTTTAAATCTGAATTTCACACATAATTAAAATTTAATATGTATGTACCCTCATGTATTTGTGTGTGCCTGTGTGAACACATGTGTGCAGGTGTGCATTCCCATGTGGAGGCCAAGGAAGACGGCAGGTGCCTCCCTCTGTTGGTGTCTCTGCCTATTCTCTTGAGCAGAGTCTCTCACACTGGAGCTTGGCAGTTTTAGGTGAGACTAGCAGCCATACGTCTATGTGATTCTCTTATCTCCACTCTGTCAGGCACACAAAGCCACATCTAACTTTTTACAGGAGTGCTAGGGATTCGAACTCAGGTCTTCAGGCTTGCACAGCAATTACTCCTACTCACTTAGCCATCTAGCCAGACCTTCACAGTGTGTTTTATACCTCACAATTGTAAAGCTCATGTGGGGAGGGGCTTTGTTTTGTTTTTTACTTGACTTAAAAATGTGGAGAAATACTTTACCTTCTCTGTCCGTTAGAACTGTGGGAAAGGGAAGCACATTGAATGTCTTTTTGGTTTAAGGTGGGGTTTAATCTGCATGAAGAATATGTTTGCTGCATGTGTGTATGGCTTTTCTGTTTTCTGATTTCTCAGGAGTTATGAAAGTGTAATGGCCTATAAGTCATGTTAGTTTGGAAGACTTGTTATACAGTTGTATATACCACTGTTCATAGCTCATACTCCAATAAACTATATTAATCTATTACTTTCTAAGGAAGCAATGGTATTGAGCCACTTAATGGTATATGGTACCTGTGATAGATGTTTAATTAATTGTCACATTCCCAGAAGGGAGCAAGATCATTAACATTTGTGTAGAATATTAAACATATTAAACATTCAAGATCAAAGACCTTGCCAGTAGGTTTGTTTCCTATTTATTATTCTCAATTACTATTTTGTTGGAGTTGTTTTGTTTTGTTTTTTGTTTTTTTGTTGTTTGATAGAATAGTCTCAGTATGTTCTCTAGATGGGTCTTTCATCTGTGATCTCAAGAGATCCTCCTGCTCCAGCCTCTTGGGTAGTCAGGACTATAGGGAGTCATGACTGTACCCTCCACCTGTTTATTTTGACTTGTCACTGTTTCCATGTGACTTCTCATTACTTATTGCAAATGTTTATGTTTCAAAAAGACTCTCACTTGTGTCTCCCCATGGGGAGAAGAGAGTGGTCCACAGAGATGAGAATCCTGGAAGAAAGAGTGAGTGCTTCCAAGCTAGAACAAGCATCTCCAGTTCCCTGCCTCTCCTCCTTGGTTGACGCACACTTTAACCAGATTGTGGGACATTATCTCCAAGTTATTTCCCTTTGTGTTAGGCAGCTTTCCATCACTGTGACAAAATACCTAACATAGACAACCTGGAGTAGGAGAGATTTATTTTGGGTCACATTTTCAAGGTTTTATAACTGGTCTAGTCTACCATGGGAGCAGAAGAATGGGGTCGAAGGGGGGTGCTGCCAGAAAAAGGAGGACGGAGAGGAAGAGGAGGAAGAGGTAAGAAAAGAGAACTGTTGAAGTTCAGCACTCTCTTCAATGGTCCAACTCCCCCTACTGGGTCCACCCCTGAAGATGCCTCTGAATAGTGCCACAGGCTATTGGCCACAAGCCTTTGGGAGCTACTTGCAATACAAACTACAACTCCCTTCCTATAGGTTAGATAATGGTTGAGAAACTTGGGTTCCACAGCATTTTAGATGAAGAGACTTCAACTAAGACATTACCTCTCAGGAAGGACTATTTACTAGAAGCTGTGATTGTGAGCATACATTCTGAGAATATTCACACATTTAAGGGTGGTGCAGTTCCAGGTCTTCTATAAGGCTCCTGAGAGAAAGGTGACACTGTGAATAAGTAGGAAAACATCCCTGGGGGTTGGGTAGTTTATTGATCACTATACATCCTGAGGCCAATCTATAGGGTCATTGTGTCAAAGGCTTGTACTAGGGGAACTCTATTCAGGGCATTAGAATTTTTACAAAGCCATTTTCCCCCCCCCAATGATTCTCAGAGCCAGTAAAAAACAAAGTAAAACCAAATGATCTTCAAAAATTCTGCAACTGATAGTTGTATTGGAAGATGACCTTGTCCATCTTCTAGTCAAATCCTCATTGCTGAGAACTCTTTAGAACTCAGAGCAACAGCTGTGGGTGGGGATACTTTGGCTGGGTGGTGGTAGGGCACACCTTTAATCCCAGTACTTGAAGACAAAGGCAGGTAGATCTCTACCAAAGTTTGTTGTAGAAGGTTTCCCAGGCCCTTTTGGGCCCGGAGGTTTGGAACCTGGTCCGCAGTGGCTTTTTCCCCCCAAAGAAATTAATCAGACACTTATATTAACTTCATACTGTTTGGCCCATGTCTCAAGCACATTACTAGCTAGCTCTTTCATCTTAATTCAACCCATTTCTAGTAATCTACCTGCCACGTGTCCCAGCCCATGGTTCACCTGGATTCCTTACATGATTCTTCTTTGAGGGTCAGATGGAGTCTGACTAACTCCACCCTCCTTCTACCTGTCTGTCTTCTGATTCTCCACCCATTTCTATGGTGCTGTGCATAGGCCAAAACAGTCCTTTATTTACATCATACAGAGAACATTTCCACCACAAAAGTTAACTATACAAGGTGAGTTCCGGGAAAGCCAGAGCTATTAAATAAAGAAACCTCACCTCATCTTGAAAAAAAATCTCTCTCTCTCTCTCTCTCTCTCTCTCTCTCTCTCTCTCTCACTCACTCACACACACACACACACACACACACACACACACACACACACACACACACACACACAAAGTCCCTCCCACTCTTGGTCTTTTACTTTACCACAAACTAAATACTAAATACATGTGTATAACACCCTTCTCCTAAGTATGGGCATCTGCCAAGTTTTGATTGTGTTCAATGGGAATATGTCAAAGGCCTGGGATTGTGGGAGTGTACCATTCCTCTTTATAGACTCTGTCTCTGTTATTAGCATTGAACAAGGAAGATTCCATTCATCCTCTGGCCGTAGGAGCTGCATGTCCCCAGTTACCATGGGTGTGGACAAACCTCTGTGTGAAAATCCAACCCTGAGGAGAACTGAGCCTTGGTCAACATCTTCTTCAGTGATGCCTTGTAGGATTATGCTTCCATTTCTAAAACTTGTGAGGAAGGCTGGGGAGATGGCTCTGTGTGTAAAATGCTTGCTATGAAAGCACAAGGATCTGAGTTCAAATCCCCATCACCCACATAAAAACCATGTGTGGAGATTGCCCAATGCTTGGGATGGGAATGGGAGCAAAGAAGGGGGATCTTCTGAACTTGCTGTCTAGCTCATTCAGCCTAAATCACAAGCTCTCAGTTCAGTGAGAGACTGTCAAAAAAATAAGGTGGGAAGGGGGAAGACACTTGACATTGGCCTCTGACCCTCACCTGCATACCTATTTCTTCATACGTGCACATATGAATGGATGTATAGACAGCACACATACCACATGTATGTACATACAGCATTGTAAGGCAAGGTGCGTGTGTTCATTTAAACTGCTGAATCTGTTGAAGTTTATTACACAGTAATAAAAAAGCTAGTATTATCTCCAAGCTTACCTCTGGACACTCCCATACACACACTCACACACACCAGAAGGATGATTTAGTATTAGTTTTACCACTAAGAGGCAAGGTGCATATCACAGGACAGAGCCCATGGGGCTTTCTGGGGACATTATGAAGAGTATATTTTCTTATTATTGTGACCAAGTACCTGGCCAAGAGAAACCTTAGGAAGGGCAAGTCTATTCTGGGTAGAGGTTCTGAGAGTATATACAGTCCATCATGTTGGGGAAGCAGCTTTGGTGGTGGCATTGGGAGACTGCTTGCTCACATCTTGGCCAGGTCAGGAAGTAGAAGGGGATGCTGGTACTGGCTTCCTCTGCCATTTTTATGCTTTTACTCAGTCCAGGACCCAAGCCTGTAGTGTGGTACTCCTTCCCTACACCCTTTCCTTAGCTAAACTTCTCTTGAAATAGCCTCAAGGACATGCTCAGAGGTGTGTCTCCCCAACATCATAGATTTTTAGAAATTTGATTATGTTTATGCATGTGTATCTGCTTGGGTTCTGGTGCCTGAGAAGTCCAGAGGCTTTGGATCCCACTGAAGCTTGAGTTAAAAGCTGTTATGAGTGCAAGTAACTAAATCTGGGTCCTCTGCAAGAGCAGTGGGTGTTCTAACCACTGGGCCATCTCTCTGGACCCTCTTTTCTTTATCTAATCAAGTGACAATGGAAACTAAAGGCCATTGAGGGCTATCTGTGAGGGCTAAAGTTATGTTGTACATTGTAACTACTGTGCTTAAGAGGTCTATAAAGCAAACAAACAAAAAATGCCTCTGATCTGAGCCTCCCTTGCCCAAAGACATAACTTCCTGGGGGCTGTTGTTTATATAAGATAACTAGCCTTGTGTTTTCACTTCAGTAAACAAGGTTAGTTATCCCAACAGCAGAGGTGTGTCTGATCACTTGTAGTCACTCCTGTCTACATTAGTGGCAAGTCTATCAGGATGCATATCTGCCCTTGACTAGACAAAATTGGGAAGTCTGTAGGTAGCCTTGTGGGGTTTGCCTTTATAAGCCCTGTTTAATGTAGTTGGGTGCCATTCTCAGAGAATCCCAGGTATGGACCTGAGCAGTCCTAGTCAGTATTTAATAACACTTGCTTCAGATTGGGCTCAAATATTGCAATAGTGGTCTCATTCTCACCCAGTGAGATTGATGTATCAATGAAGGGATGACATGTTTCAGATTTCTGAGCTCCGGTCCTCTAGATGAAAAAGGCTCACTTGCACAGTCGCAGAGACAAAAGTGAAGGCTTCTCCTCCCAACTGCCTCTTCCCAAACCAGAAATTGCTAGCCTGAAACTTCCTTCTGGTTTTCTCTACCACTTTCAAAGTTTGTGAAGATAAGTGCAATGAATACATTACTGGCTCTTAGAAAGTCAGCTTCAGAGATAATCTAAACAAAAACCCTCAGAGCTGGGATCTTCCACTGGAGTCCTTGAGGGAGCCAGCATTTGATAGGCAAATGAATCTTCTGGGTGGCCACCATGCCTCAGGCACACAAGCAGCTGTTCTGGTCTGGGTAACTACTTTATTCAAATAATCTATTTCTGTCATTGCCAGTGATTCTAGCTTTATTCTGATGCACACATTTTCAGTAAATTTAGGAAAGAAATGTTTCTTGTTCCGACACTATATCACTTATCACTTCACCCATCTCGAGGGCTCTTTGTTTTATTGTTTCTTGGTGCTCTAAGTTCTTAAATTGTTTGTGAGGAGGAGATGGGAGGGGGTTCCTTTCCCCAGCCAGCAGCTCCTCACCTCAGTGCTAGGTCTTGTTTTCAGACTTCTGGCTATCTGTCTACCATTTTAATTCACTTTCACCGAGGTTGCTCTCTATTCCTTATCTAATTCTTCCTTCACTGGCTCAGGGATATATCTACATGCTCAGTCTCTGAGGCACACAGTGAGCAGAGTTAAGATATCTCTGTCCCTCAGTGGCTAACAAACTACAGGGACCAACAGACTAAGTCACCAGTGCAGCTAAAGCCTGGGTCACCTAGTTCCCACTGAGCTGTTGACAGCTGTCTCTGGAGGCCCCACCCTGGGCCCATTGTGGACTCTTCTGGTCACTGCCCCACCTCCTAGATTTTCCTTTCAACAAACAGCAGCTCTGCCCATTCAGTTCTGTGCCTGAACCCAGGGGCCACATCTCCTTCTCCTCTTACCTATAAGACACCTGGTCTTGTCCATTCTGTGTCCTTATGGTCCCTATGGCTGGACTCAGGTGCACCCATCGCCGTGAGTATTACCGTTGCCTCATGAATGAGTTTCTAGGTCTTTCTTTCAAGCGCATCCAGACTACTTCCTGGAAGCCATTGACATTGATTTAAAACCTCCAACTTGTCTAAGGGACAGCCTTCCCTTAAGTGGCCCCGGCCTCCCAGTGAGGGTCCCAGTCTCCCCCAGTGTCCCCTAGCATGTGGGTACCCTCCACTCTGGGTTCTTGGCCTTTCTTACTTCTATCTTCTTGCCCTGTAGAATTAACTGCATGGAGGTTCTTGAACACTCGAATACAGTTGCTTTCTTCCTGCCCTCCCCCCATTTTTACTGCAGAGGGTTGGGGGCTGGAGACAATGGATGGCAGCCCCTCTTTCTTATCTATTGCTTTCTCTACTCTCCGCAGACCGTGTCTTTATAGGGACCTGCCTGTGATCATCTCCTTTTCTGTAAAATGAAATACTTGTGGGAATTACTCAGCACACCCTCAGGGCACAGCAAACACCCTTCCTGTTCTGTGGCCATTAGTGAAGGATGACAGAATGTACCAAGTGTCAGCTCAAATAGGAAGGTCTTCATCTGGAAGAGACAAAGACTAGGAAGGCTTACTTCTGCCTGTCAGGCTTATCTGAAGAAAGATTCAAGACTGTCAAATCCTACTGTGTTCTTATGGCGTGTTCCTGTGTGGCTGGCTGAATTCTGGAGGCTGGAACTACGTATTCCAGCCTGTGACCCTCCCTGGGCAGAGCTCAGTGAGGCCCTCTAGTGGTGAGTCCCTCCAGTGCTGCAAGTCACAGCTTTGCTCAGAGGCCTTCTACAGGTGTTCCAGATCCCAGGGAGTCTCCCTCCCTCCACTTTCCATCCGTCTGTCCGTCCCTCCCTCCATCCATCCCCATTGTTCTTTCTTCATGTATGTGTGTGCTCACATGAGCTGGTAGCCTGCAGTCTTCTTTAATTGTTCTCACCAATCCCGTTCTTTTTTTTTGAGACAGGACCGTCTTATAGCTGTCACTTACTGAACTATCTCCCCAGTCCCCAAACCCAGGAATTTTCTGTTCAACATGAGCGAAGTGCTGTGAGTAAACAGCCTGTTCTGCAGAGTGAGAGCTGTCTCGCAGCCTCCTGTGTCTAGTGGCTTTGAAGTAATTCATGCAAAGGTTGCTTCTAGAGAACCCTGGAGAGTTGCAAAGAAGGTATTGTCACTGAAGGGCCACCAAGACCTCCACTAAGTGGTTAGCTTCGGGTACTGAAGTGCTGGATTGGTGGTTCAAAATCTGTGAGTCCTGACTTCTTTTGAGGTTAACTGACCTTTTCATACCAGTGGCCTAAGAACATCAGAAAATCACAGATATCTATGTAATAGTTCATAATGATACCAAAATTACAATTATAATGTAGCAACAAACTAATTTTATGGTTGGGGGTTCACTAAAACATGAGGAACTGTATTAAAGGTTGGCAGCAGTGTTAGGAAGGTTGAGAACCACTGTCTTAGATGCTGAGGTTGGAAGCTTTATCCGGCAGGAGAAGTTTCGAGTGTCATTTCCTTAGAAGCACTGCTTTTCACCCAAGGAAAATGGCACCCTAGCTGCCTGGTGACATCCCCTGCAGGATGACAGACCCAGGGTTCAGAGCCCATGCTGCTGGGGTGGGAAGGGAACACAAATGCTTGGCCTCTCTGTTCTTTTCTCTGGAGATGCAGGGCGGGGTTCTACTCCACGCCTGCTATTCAGCACCCTGTGTGACCTTGCAGACTCAACCATAGTGACGAGGTAATAGAGAGCACTTTCTGAACCCACTTTTGTAGGGTTCCCAGTCTTCCCCTGCAGCACCAGGCACTCTGTCACCTGTTCCTACAACCCAGGCTGGTTCTTCTTTTTTCCAAACTTTCTTTACTTCATTTTGAAAACCAACAGAAGTGACTCACAAACTGTCTCCAGTTAAGGATATAGATATTGCAAACAAACAAACAAGTAAATAAAATACAGTATGGAAAGGCTTAACAGGAACCAGAGCTATAGATACCATTGAAGCCTTAAAAGCTTACGTTCTGGAGGAACAGAGATTGGATGTCAATCCCAGATCTCTGTTGAGGATGTGAACTAGGAGAGCTCTGGAGCTGCTTTTCTGTTTGACATACATCTATACAGTAGAGGTGTGTTGTGCTGGCCAATGTCTGCACTGCGTGCAAATAAAACCAGCTTTAATTCAGATTAGAACCAGGGCGGGAGAGAGGACACCGAGGTTCATATTCACAGATTTGTTTTAAGTATGAACTGGGTGATAGCATGGCATATGGCATGTAGAAAGTCTGAAACATGTTAGTTGTTATACATCATTAACATTTTAGTGTTTTACTATTTGCCACATGTGTATCGGTGCATGTACACTTGTGTGCGCATATGTGTAGAAACAGGAGATCACCCTCAGGTGTCGTCCCTCAGGAGCCATTCACACTGTTTTTGAGGTAGGGGCTCTTGGGATCTGGGCTTCCTGACTAGATGAGGCAGGCTGGTATTGATCCCCAGAGGTCTTCCTGCTGGTGCCTCTCCAGGGCTGGGGTTGCAGGTGCATGCCACTATCCCTGGCTTATTGTGTGGGTGCTGAGGCTTGAACTTGGATCCTCATGCTTAGATGGCAAGCACCTTAATGACCCTCCCCACACCCAGTGTTTGTCTTTTCTTACCTATAGCTATGGTTTGATATAAATCTAATACTAGCCTTGATTTGAAGCATTCTTTTGATTTTTGAGACTTAATCTTCAGAACACATGGTCTTCCATTCATTTGTGGTCCAATCAGCTATTGCTAAGAAGGCATGGTCATGTAGCACACACTTTCAGCTTTTTAGCTACAGACAGGATGCATTAATTCTCTGAAAAGAATAGGCAAAACAAAATAGAATTTATCTCTAAATTCTTATTTACTTCCTATAACAATATACAATATCACACAAGAGGTATTTCATTTGCAATATTATGGAAGAGATCCCAAGTAAGTTCTATCTCAGTCATGACTCACCTTTCCTATCACTTTTAGGTACAGGGTCTTGTCTGAATGATGTGACCTTTACTGCACACCTGCTACTTCATGGCCCCTGGGCCTACAAAAGGAAACCTATCCCTCGCTGTTTACAAAGGCAACAACCAGGAGGCTAATAAGCTATACAGCCAGGGTGCGGATGATATGGTGGAAGTCCGCAGCCTAAGAACAGTGAGAATGCAAATGTGAAGGAATTAAACTCCCAGGAGGGCAGCAGAAGGGTAGAGTGGAGACAGCCGTTCCTGGGGGACACACAGAAATGGGAGCATGTAGGGAGCTGCGTACAGCCACACCTTAACATGGCATTGGCCTTGAGCGCTCTCCCTGGTAAACAACTCCATATTTGGCTAAGGCCAAGGATCTGGCTTGCTTCCGCGTATCTGAGCCTATCGGTGATGCCCATGTGGCTATCTTGGATTGGAAGCCCTGAGGGTATTTCACTAAGAGCAGGCTTCCTCCTGGGGTCCTTCGTGAGAGAATGGTTGTCGTCTGAGTGAGTGAGTGAGTGAGTGAGTGAGAGAATGAGCGAGTGAGTGAAAGACAAGAAGAAACCAGATTGTAAAAGGCCCGAATAAACTGCAGACAGAAGGATCCGGTGTTGCGTGTTCCTTGCTGGCCAAGGTGGCATGCGACAGGAGCAGGACACAAAACCTTCAGATCTGTGCCATGTGCTTTACACTTTGTTGTGTTCAAGTTCATAAAGTAAAGAATGAAGTTTCTGATGGCAGTGTGGGAGGTTAACTGGATCACCAGAACCAGGGAACTGAGTAGTAAGCTATTGCGGTGATGAGGGATGGATGGTGGGGGTATGAGGACTTGACTAGGCCTGGACAGCGAGGGTGGGTGGGTCTGAAGTGGAAAAGCTGAGACTGATTGGGTGTAAACTGTGAGTGGGACAAAGTTGTTCCTCACTGGCCCGTGTTGGTAGCTGATGAAGGGCTCAAAGAAGGCCAGGCTTGGTCAAAAGATGATGAGCTCCATTTGACATACTGCCTTGATGGAGCTGTGGATATCCAGTGGGAAGTGTGTAGCCATATGAGGACCTGGAACTTAGAAGACCATGTGGGGTTAGTCAGGAAGGGCCTAGACCCCCATTGGTGAGAGAACACTTGTTCCTTGCACCTGAGCTCTGAGTCATTGTGCTGGAGTCCTGGCTCCATATTGCCCGCTACCCATTTGGTCTCTTTTTCTTTCCCCATAGTATCTGCTGCCCTGCAAACCGACTCCTAAGGAACAATTGCCTGTGTTTCCTCATTCTGAGACTGCTCTGGTCCCTTTGTGAGCTGTCTACCTTAGGAAGGACTAGCATATGCTGGGAATTCCTGTGGCTGATAGCCACTATGCCTGTGGGTCCTTCCCTCTGTGGCTACAGCCTTGGGCCTACCTCTGCTTGGAATTCCCTCTCTGACCCATGTGGGGCTTCCTAGAGTCTTTATAGCTGACATTCACCTTGCCTGGTCGGGGGTGGGGGGGGGTGGGGGGGGGAGATGGGAGGGGAAAGTGATTGGATTTTAAATAAGATATCCAGGGCTCTCTGCTGCCAGGCAGGTCGGGAGTTTGCTGAGGCAACAGAGAGAAGAGAAGGAAGCTTCCTCCAGATGAGCAACTTCTTTGGCCCTTCAGAAAGCAAACGGAAGTGAGCTTCTCAATAAATCAAACATGAAGGTGTTGCCCCCAAGTGGCACAAAGCGGATTAGACTCCAACTATCAGTTTCTACTCATGGCTCTTGATGCCTTCTAGAGTGGTGTTTTTAAAAATGACATCAGTGGATTGCTGAGTTCATCATTTGGGGTTCTCATCCTCATGGTTATTTTTAAGTTAGTTCTTGCTTCTATCCCAGCTCAGGGGGGCCCCACTCCTGCTACCAGCACCTACATTCAGTTCCTGCCCCACCCTCCTCGGAACCATCTTGGGGCTCTTTATTGCATGAATTCTAGTTAGTATATACTGAAAACCCAGAGCCAGTTATTGGGGAAAAGCTGGAATATCAGAGAGAGGAAACAGACCACAGTCAATTCCCACCCAGCCAACTTCTCAGGCTGAACCGGTAAATGCTATCTCCATCTTTGAGAGTCCTCAGCCTGGCTGGTTTCTTCTAGAAAACTCACTAATGTCTGCCTCCTCCTGCCTTAAATATCTTCCCCGCCCATCTGTTTCACTTCTGGGTTCAACTCTGCATCATAATCCTAGAGTTAGGACTAAAGGTGTGAGCTACTACTGCTTGGATGCTAAACCTTGAACTCACAGAAATCCAAAAAGATATCTGTCTCTTGAGTGATGAGACTAAAGGTGTGGGTCACCACTTGGTCATCCTGAGTGATGGGATTAAGGGTGTGAGTCACCACTCTGTGACTTTCATGGCTTGACTGTGGGTGATTCTGTTCTCTGATATTCCAGGCTGATTTTTATTAAATCACCACAGATTTTTATCTGGACTCATATCCAGAGCAACCTGGTAGCTACTTACCCCACCCTACCCACAGTGTCCTTGACCTTTTTTAGTCTCACCCTCTTTGAAAGGGAGACAGAAGACCTACACATTGGCAAAGTATGTACCTCTCAACAAGGTATGTCATCCTGTTCACTCTGCTCATCCTCACATACGTCCTTTTCCACTGTGAGGGGAACCCGTGTGTGCTGGACAATCTCACATCACCCTAACAGAAGCTAGAGTTGCCTGACAAGAGGGAACCTCAATTGAGAAACATCTTCTTAAGATCTGACTGTAGGCTATTTTCTTCATTAGTGATTAATGTGGGAGAACCCAGTCTATTGTGCGTGGGGCTACCCCTAGGATGGTGGTCCTAGGTTCTGTGGCAAACAAGTCAGTAAGCAGCATCCCTCCATGGCCTCTGCATCAGCTCCTGCATCCAGGTTCCTGCCCTGCTTGAGTTCCTGTTCTGACTCTCTTCAGTGATGGACTACGATGTGGAGGTGTAAGGCAGGTAAACCTAACTTGCTTTTGGTTGTGATGTTTCGCCACAGCATAACTAGGATACCATGGCTGCTGCACAGGTTGCTATGCCAACAGCTGTGTTATACAGTGCCGAAAGACACCTCCCTCTCCTACCCCTGCCTTCACTTCGTTGGCTCAGGGGTGAGTACACAACAGCAGTACCTTCATTTCTCTTGTTAGCTGACTCTGTGTGTCACACGTAAAGAATACTTATCGAATCCCACCCCTCCCCGGAGGCGGGCAACAAAGATTTGCCAAAAAGGCCCGTAAAAGTCCTCCTGAGTTAATGCTAAGGGAGCTGAGATTGCTTAATGCTCAGATCAATTTCTTTCCTGCTCTTCAGTGTTCTCAGTCATGTAATATTCCATCCATATAGCAATCCTACTGTCACAGAAAAAGGAAACTGACCAGCCTATAGGAGTACAAGCATTTTCTGATTGTGAATGGAAGCCCAGTTAGAAGGCCCCTGTCCATCCTCCTTCCTCATCATCAGGAGACAGCTGCTGTTGCTTTGTTCCCGCCTCAGTTGCCTCCATTGTCCTCTCAGACATAGAAAACTGGACATGCCTCTTTTCTGTGTGACATTGAACAAACTACTTCAGCATCCCTGGATCTCAGTCACAGCGTCTCAACAATGGCAATAATCACTGTTATCCTTTTAGGATTGTGTTGAGAATTCCTAAAGTGTTTTGCTCTACTGGGTAACGCGGCTTTGAAATTCAAACACATCGGAGAGAAGGGTGGTTCTTCATCTCCAGCACTGCAGTGTGGGGCCTCACAATTGGTAGTTGTACAAATGGAGGACATGGCTGCTCCAATGTATGGATGAGGGAAGGTTTTTATTGTAGATATGAGCCAGAGGCATCTGGAAGAATCCAGAGCAGAGAGAGAAAGTAGCAGACTGAACATGGCCGGCAGACTGGATTGGGGGGTGGGGGTGGGGCAAAGGAAGGGGGGGTTGGGAGGGTGGGGGCCAAGATAAGGAACAAAAGAGAGGGAGCATCGCTGAAATACCAGAGTTATATGAGCATAGAAAACAGGGAGGGAAGGCTAGGGGCTGGAGAAGTTTAGGGTGAGAAGGGCATGGAGGCCATCACGTGCTTTGATATGCTAGTAGATGCCACAGCTAACATCTCTCCCTTCTGACACTGATGAGGGACCCATCCACTCCTTTGGGAGAGAGGAAGGGCCCCAGAATTGGGGAGAATGGAGTGTCCTTTGGTCCTGACGTAGTTTGGTGGGTGGTTTCGGATGGAACTGAAACAGTGAGGGGAGGAGCCTGCCCACATTGAGCACATTGCCAGGAGCTTTTTCCCCTTTGGTACTTGGCTGTGTGTGCGTGCACACGCATGCACCCATGCACACCCCACGCGCATGCATGTACAAATGCATGACAACGTATGTCCATGTATTGCATATTTATCAATTTCAACATCTACAAAACAGCTGCTATGAGCTGATAATCCCACCATAGTTGAAGAGTGAGAAACACCCCAAAACAGGCAGAGAACTTTCACCAGAGGAGGAAGGCAAGCCTGCAGGCACAATCAATTCCTGTCCTGGTGGTTTTTAGTACTTTCTATCTGAAAGGAAAAAAAGGTGAGTAAGTAATAAATAAGTAAAATTTACTTTAATCCGAGAATTACCTTCCAGTGTGTTTTGAAGGGAAGGAAAAGGAGAGCGGAGCTGGCAGAACTATTTTCAGATGATTTAGCAGGTGAACAGGAGTTCGCTGTGACTGTTTTATGTCTTGTCTATTAGAGACTGCACGCGGCGACAGATCCATTCTAAGTTATACAGTTGTTCAGCAAAACTTTTGTGGGTTTTTAAATTGACTGTAATGTTTAGCAATTGGAATATAAATTTATTCAAGCCACTTATTTGGCTGCCTCAATGGCGCATTACAAAGTATTTTATGGTGTCTGATCTGCTTAAGTTTTACAGCCGGCTTCCAATGTGCCGCTAGCTTTATGGCTGAGAGTGGGGCTGGGTGCTTTGGGTCCTGTTGGTCCCTAGGCTACTCCTGGGTACTGGGGAAGGGGACCGGCTAAGCCAAGGGTGTAAATAGACCTCTTTTTCTTCATGTTCTCTCCTGGGTCCCTGTCAAGTGTCTGTGGTATGAGGCAACCCAGGGACTGTGCCTAACCCTAGTTTGGGCATCTGTTTGCCTGGCCCTCCCTGTGGTTATGAAAACTAAATTCTCAGGACTCTTTGTCTTTGTGATTTTGCCCTTACCAATGCACATTTCTCCTCCCTCATCCTCTTTCTTTTCCAACAGCATCTGATTATGCCACTCAAGCTGACTGGGAACTCAGCATGTAGACCTAGTTGGCTTTAAACTCACAGAGAGGCACCTACCTCTGTCTCCTGAGTGCTGGGATTAATGGTGTATGGCCATGACTCAGAGAATGAATTTTTTGAGAGAATAGATGGTTACAGCTGCTCTTCACCTTCTTACAACCTACTTTCTCTTCTCCTCCCCCACTGGTCTATAGATGCAGCTTTGCCAGTGGGCTTTGGCTGTCAGATTTAAGTGTGTGTTTTTGGGATGTCTGTGAGTACTGACCTGACACACACTTCTGTGCCTCACTTCCATTTCTCCTGACCCATCCCACAGGCTGTTGCATCCCCTGTCCTGTCCTCCTCCAGATTCCTGTCTTCCTTTGAAAGAAGATGAGAGCCACATCCTTTCTTTCTGTGTCTGCCCTTGGGCCTCTTGGCCTCACTAAATTCTTCCTTCTCTGATGTCCCCAGGTATACATCTTCCAGCTGTTAATGACATTTTACTTACCACTGATGGTCATAGCGGTGTCCCCTCTGTGGCTGCACTCCCCTTCAGGGTAGTGATTTGTGACTTATTCAGCCTTCAAGTCCCCATAGTGTCTGGAATACAAAGAGTTTGAGATGCATATACACTGAGTCCAGGGCCATAGCAGCTTAAGCACTAACACTAAGCTATACTCCCAATCCCAGATGCATTTTGTGACATGGATTTGGAGATGGAAAGAAACAGGATTGATTTTTAAAAAATTATCTGTGTATGTGTGCACATAGGTCTCTCTCTCTCTCTCTCTCTCTGTCTCTCTCTCTCTCTCTCTCTCTCTCTCTCTCTCTGTGTGTGTGTGTGTGTGTGTGTGTGAGATCATAGAGGCTGAAGGAAGGCATCAGAACCCTGGGGGCTGCCAGTCTTAGGTAGTAGTTGTGAGCTTCTTGACATAGGATTAGGAACTGAACTCTGGTCCTCTGAAAGAATAGCAAGTGCATGTAAAGAGAAAATAAAAGCGCGAAGAGTCATCTAGAAATTTCTGACTTCACTGCTTGGCTGCCTGGGGTATAGACATCACTTCACTAATAGAGCCTGATGGAGAAGCAGAATCACATGCAGAGAGGATACTGGGAAGAGTAAGCAGTTTCAGTTTGGGCATGAAGAGCCCAGGTGATGATGTTCATGTGTCAAAGTGGGGCATGATGGGCATGGAGAAGGAAACTGGATCCTAGGGAGCAATAACAGGTAGATAAGAAAGGAAGTTCTAGGAGCCTGGAAGCTCCCAACATCTGGACAGAGAAGGCAGAGCCAGCCACAGATGTGAGGAAGGTTTGTGCTGTGGCTCCCCAGGGACAGTCACACCAAAGCTGCTCACTCATAAGGCCACCATCCCTGAAGGACAAGCAAGAAGGGAAATGGAATGTGGCTACCCGACAGGTGGACATAGTGCCAGATGTTAGGGTGTAGGACCCACCCCTGAGAAGCCCGTGCAAAGCAAGGGGGATCTGAAAGCAGTGTTCAAGGAAAGATGGGATACTAGGGAGGGGTCTGTCATCGCTTATTCTTTTACATCAAAATAGGCTCAACCGTGTAAACATGGGAATGGAAGGGGTGGGGTGTGTGGGTAGGTGAGGGAGGGATGAAGATGTACAGTCAGGTGTGATGAATGGTGATCAATGACAATAAGTATGTGACTCTGAGCTGTGGATGGAAGGGCTAGCCTTTTGTCCAAGGAAGGAATCCTATTCATTTCTAACAGAGAAGAAGGAGGTGATGGCTGGAGTACAGGAGATTTGTGACAATGGGAAAGCAAGGTGACCTTTAGTATGACTTTCATGTCTCAGTGGCATTAGTGTACAGCTAAACTTTTAACAATAACCATTGTGGCGACATAGGAGCCCCCAAGAGTGCTGAGCGTAGGTGAATGTCACTGGTCTGATGCCCGCTCCATTCAACAGACCTCTCTTCAATGTCTTATGGATGGGGAGGCTGATGTTCATGAAGGTTAAGAGACATGAACAAAGTCACAGTTGTTGAGTAATAGGCCAGGATTTGAACCTTTGGCTGGTCCCCAAACTCTTGATTGCTGTTATCATTAGGATGGTGACTGAGTGGCCATTATTATCACATGGATATTAGGTTGTAGGTGTTTACTCTTGTAGACTGAACTGCATAGTTTATGAGTGATTCTAAGACACCACACAAGCTTTAGCCTTTACCTCTAAACTTTGCAATTCTGAGAACAGTTAAAAGAAAAGGGAGCCAGTCTCGAAGTGCTTGCCCTCATTATGGTCTGAGAGGCAGATATAGGGTGTCATACTCTGTTCTCAAAGTTTGTATGAGGACAAAGCGAATATTTACCAGTTTGGGGCTGGTTTAGAGAGAGAGGCCTGCAATTTGGTGTCTTCTCACAAAGATCTAGCCTTATTTTTGTGGCAATTGCTCAATGCACACCCTGCCCTCTAGTGGCCAAATTCTCCCACAATCCAAGGGGTGTCCACTCCAGCCAGCCAGGACAGTGGTAGAGGGTGTCACCTTGCATAGCAAGCAGTCTGTGACCAAGGCATCCCTGTGTTCTCACTCTGTCACTGCTCATCTTGCCATGCTCCACAAGGATGTAACGGGTACCTGGAAACTCCAGTGGCCCCATGCTCAGTTACCTCTCGTAGGCTTAAAGCTTTGACAGGCAGCAGAGAGGGTGAGATGGAGCCCCAGGGTAGGAGTACAGCTTTGAAGGCAGAAAGTTTAGGAGCTGCTTGAAATGTTGGCATCTTCCCTTAGGAAGTGGGATAACATTAACCGCTGGAGGACTGAGTGGGAAAGAGTGTGAATGGCCCAGTATCTCCAGATCAGTCAGAAAATGCTGCTTATCTTCGACTCTGGCTTAAGATCATGAATGGACTGCTTCTGATAACAGTTTGGCTGAGTAGGAATTAGTCCTCACTGGATGACATGCTTTGGGGGAAGATAGAGATCTCCCTGGCACACCTCCCACCCCCCACCTCCCCCACAACCATTCAGTAAATCTCCCTTGAGTGAATAAAAACTGTTAGTTGCAAATGGAAGGAAGGCCACTGATTTCTGAGCTGCAGCAAATTTCAATGTTTTTTTTTTTTTTTTTTTTTTTTTTTTTTTTTTTTTTTTTTTTTTTTTTTTTTTTTTTTTTTTTTTTTTTTTTTTTTTTTTTTTTTTTTTTTTTTAAGACAGAGTCTTGCTATGTAATCCTGGCTGGTCTAGCATTCTCTTTGTTACCAAGGCCAACTTTGAATTCTCAGAGCTCCACCAGGCTCTCTCTAGTGCTGAGATTAGAGGTGTATGCGTCCATACTCGGTTTAGATTTTTATCAGTGCTCTAACGGTCGCAGTGACAGGAGCTCAGCCTTGAGTAGAAGTTAATTTAGTAACTTACTCTCTAGAATTTGAGAGTAATTTGAGTCTTACTCTCTAGAATTTGCTTCCCATAGGGAGACTTTCACTCTTAACTAGAGTGCCAAGTGAAGATGAGCTGCCGTCCGAGCATGTGTGGAAAAGACACACATGTGTATCTACAGACCAGAGTCTGCTTTAATGCATGAGGTGCTTTTTTCTAACGATTTAATTGTGTGTGTGTGTGTGTGTGTGTGTGTGTGTGTGTGTGTGTGTGTGTGTGTGTGTGCGCGCGCGCACGCGCGCGCGCGTGTGTACTGTATGCATGCAGGTGTCCATGGCGGCCAGGAGAGAGTGTAAAATTTCCTGAAACTGATGTGAGTGTGAGCTGTGAGCTGCAATGCGGGCGTTGGGAACTGAACCTAGGTTCTCTGCTAGAGTAGCAGACACTCTCAGTTTCTGAGCCACTTTTTCAGTCTGCCCCCCACTTCTTATTTTAAAGGATTTAAACATGATTTATGCTTTAGCACCTCATTGAATGGCTATCTGCTCAAAATCTTTTCATATTTACTTTTTAAAAAACATATTGGGAATATTCTAAGGTTGCTGAGTTATCTCCTTGCCCTTTCTTTCATTGAGCCAAGGTCTCACTGTGCAGACCATTCAAGATGATCTTGAACTCACAGAGACCCATGCTTCTGCCTCTGGTGCTCAGGTATGGAAGGTGTGCCCCTTTTCATTGCCTTTGTCCCTCTTGACTCTGTGTTTTCAAGGCTCCCAGAAGAGCTCATGGAGGTGATCTGGTTTGCAGTGTTCGTGACTGTTTCTTATCAGTTGAATGAATGCAGGAAGACAGCACAGGCTTTATTCTGAGGTGGAGTTGCTGGCATGCTTTTGCAGAACTCTAAGTCAAAAGGATACCAGTGCAGCCTCCAGCAAGGAGGCTTGCAAACTTTTCATAGATCCCCACTTCAGGCAGCTCTTTCCTGTATTTAGTGATGTTATTGAGACATTTTAAACACTTGAATGTAGAGCCTGGTACTGTCACATATGCAGCGGTGGAATGAGCATTCCAGTCAAGATGATTAACATATTCACCACCTTGAAGAGTTACCTCCTTTTTCTTTTCCTGGTATGAACACATGCAAACTCTTTGAACACGTTCTAAGTATCCAATGCACAGTTGTTGACTGAGGCTATCATACAGTGCCATAGGTCCCCAGAGTGTACTCAATTTGTTCCCCCAAAGTTCTCAATGATTTTTTTTTAATGTTTAAATTTCTGAAATTCTAGACTCTTTTCTCCAGTAAGACAAAAAGCAAAGGGTTCACTCTGGTTCCAGTGTTTTGGGGAGAAACCAGCAAGCCCTGGGCTGGGCTGCCTGCACAGCCATACTTTCAATTTAAATGAGTGAGTTTATTAAATGTACAGCAAGCCAATGTAAAACAGTAGCAAGTAGCAGACAATAGATAAGATGATAGATAGTAGATAGACATACACACATAGAACCTAGGCATACATAGACAGATGTACATAGATATAGACAGACAGACAGACATCGAGTGAAGCTGACAGGGGAAACAAGGCAGTCGTCCGATGTTCCCTGTCCATCTTTCTCTCCATGGCTGAGCTTCCCATGGCTGACCACCCAGCTGCCCTTTCCCACCTCAGGCACTTTGGTTCGGGGTAAGCTCCAGTATGACCCACTTTCACTTCTGTCCCGGAAATCTGCCTCTGCAGGTCAGTTGATTGTAATCAAAAGGACACTCCTCACAGGTGGGGCTGACCTCATCTGGGGAGAGAGGGTGTCCTAAGGGTCTTGAAATGCTAAGTACACGTCATGGAGATGCCCTCAGTGCAAGAAAGAGGAACCAGGGCTCTTGGCTCCAAAACCATCTGAACTGCTAGCAGCCAGTCCATCTTAGCTCTTGAGCCATCTCAGCAGTGACCTGGGGGAGAGATTAGACACAGAGAGGTGATTCTAGGGCAGCATAGTTCCTCCATCGGCCTGCAAATGAGTGCTTAACATGCAACCCTTGCAGGGCTTTGCCTATGGCATAAGCTTATATTCTGTTGATTTTGAGCTCAGTTTTTGTTGTTGTTGTTTTGTTTGGTTTTGTTTTTGGTGAACATCTTTTTTTTTTCCCCCACAGGTATATAACTATTTATTAACAGCCAAGGCCCAGGGGCTCATTTCTTCTTGGACACACCCACAGTATGGCCGCGGTGGCCAGTGGTCTTGCTGTGCTAACCTCGGACTCAAAGGTCCCAAAAGTGGCGCAGCCCCCTATGGGCCCTAATCTTCTTCAGTCGCTGCAGGTCCTCACGTAGCTTGTTGTCTAGACCATTGGCTAGAACCTGGCTGTATTTTCCGTCCTTCATGTCCTCTGTCTGTTCAAGAACCAGTCTGGGATCTTGTACTGTCGTGGATTCTGCATGATGGTAACCATGCGTTCCACATCATCCTCCGTGAGTTCTTCAGCCCTCTTGGTGAGGTCAATGTCTGCTTTCCTCAACACACATGAGCATATCTCCGCCCCACACCCTTAATGGCAGTGATGGCAAAGGCTACTTTCCGCCGCCCATCGATGTTGGTGTTGAGTACTCGCAAAATGTGCTGGAACTTCTCAGGGATCACCAGAGACATGGCGGCGGCACAAACGACGGCGTGTAGGCCTCCAGTGGAAGAGCGGTGAACATCTTTTAGTGTGTGGACAACATGGCTTTGGAGTTTTGGCTCTAGTCTGAGATTGTGAAGGGGCTGGGGGATATCGCACCCTGATTGAGATGGAGATAGTGTTCTCTTTCCTGTGCTGGCTGTGCAGTTGCTTGGAGACCTGCTTTTTCCAGCCAGCTCCACACCCTCCTCTGCCCATCTTGGCACCACCGTTGCCCAGCTTTATAGCTGGGCCTCTGTTAACTGACATTAGCCTCTTAGTTTACAGGAAAGGAACGTGGAGGCACAGATAGGCTTTCCAATTCCTGCTCAGAGTCTCATGGCTTATTTTAGTGGTACAGTTGGTTCTGAACTCATGCTTTCTACCTTGCCTGAGGAGACAGAGGTGGGAAGGCAACTGTGTTTTCTGCCCGGCTGTTAACAGACTAGCAGTAGCACGGAGCTCAGCCACCTCCAGGTCTAGCCTGGCCTCCACCAGACATTCCTAGCACCTTGAGTTGTACGCATGCGCATGCTTCCTGACGGTCTCCCTGCCCAGCTTCGCCACTGCAGTTGGCAGCTTCACACTCTGTGAATTTTATTTGCAATCAATAAATAAGAAAAGCTATTATCATCAGGGCTTTGTATCCTCATCAGATATCTCATCTGTCATACACCATTTCAGGCAGGAGGGCTGCTCACCCAGCATTTCCTGAGCGTCTTTGTTTCTGGGTTGGGGACTGAGATACAAAGAGCTCAGTTTAGAGTCAGCAGCAGAATGTCCAAGCATAAAAATCATATTTAGACATTATTGTATTTGAGATTAGTGCCAGGGGAGAAAAAAGTCATTACCTCGTCAGGCTCTTTGTACTTATTAGACTCGACAAAGAGTTTTGTTTTTCCAGCCAAATGTGACAGCTCTGACGAGAAGGGGCTTTCATCGAGGTGTCTTTAGACTGCCATGGCTGCTGGCCATCTCTGCCAGCTTTGTGGGAGGCACCTGATCAGAGTGAGCTTTGAGCTGGCAAAGAAGTTAGGGTCGGACTTCATTTTGTGGGGAGAAGCTGCATAATACTGTGTGGCTAATTAGGAGCCTGGGCTCTTTCATAGTGACAAACATTTCTGATAGATTGTATGGTTGGAAAGGCTAACACTCATTCTGAGATGCCATGTAGCCCAGGAATTTCAGTTGTGTGAATGTGGGTATGTGGATATACACGCAAATTTTGGATATGTGGAGCCCAGAGGTCAAAGCTGGATGTTGTTCTGTAGCAGCCAACGATCTTGTTTTTTTTTTCTCCTAAGATTTATTTTACTTTAAAAAAATGTGTATGTGTATGGGTGTAAATGTATGTGTGTGCACTCCCAGAAAACCCTCCTAGGAGCACCATGAGTTGCCTGGAGGGCATTGGGTTTCCTAAAACTGAAGTTACAGGTGGATGTGAGTCTCCTGACATGGGCACTAGCAACAAAACGGGGGGGGGGGGGGCCTCTGAAGTGCTCTTAGCCACGGAGCCATCTCTCTAGCTCCTGACTTTTCTTTTGAGACAGGATCTCTCACTGGCCTGGAGCTTGTCAATAGGCCAGCAAGTCCCAGGGTCTTCCTGTTTTCCTTACCTTCAGTGCTGGCATTACAGGTGTGCCCTGCCACACCTTCCTTTAGAAGCACCTTGGATAGCACACTGCCTCCCAGGAGACCTCTAGGTAGGGAATATATCTGAAGGTCCTGGAAGGTATCTTTTGTTAAAATCCGAGTCAGAGGTGAAGGCTGTATTGCTCATGGCTGATCCAGTGCTCCATCATCAGGCAGCTAGCTCCCTGCGGAGGCAGCTCAGCCCAGAAAGTGAGTTCTACTACACACTGGTCAGGACTGTAGCTGAGCAGAGTAGCAGAAGACACTGGTCATCTTGATACTTGGGACATATACTATGACAACAGAAGTACTTATAGATCTCCCTTAGTGCTTATAATACCCAGATGAGCTCATTCCTGTGCCTTGTATCACCCCACCCTGCCTTCATGTAACTGACCGCCCCACCCCCCAGTTTACTGAGAAGAAAAATGAAGGTTTGAGAAGTTAAATAAGTAGGCAGGTGTTGTAGCTGGAATCAAATCCAAGTTAGGCCAAAAGCATGTGCTCCCAATGGAATCTTGCAACTCCCTGGATGCCAAGTGGGACTGCTAGCCCTGGCCTTGGGGAGAATTTTGTTTCCAAAGCATGGATGTGACTTTTGTTTGTTTGGTAATAAGCCTGAAGACTGTTGTCCTTTTTGCTGCTCTTTACTTTGCTTGAACGGTTTAACTGAAAAATAAATGTTTATTTTTCTTTTTAAGTGTGTGCACACCTATGTCTATGTGAGTACAGGAGCCCTCAGGCTAGAAATGTCAACTCCCCCAGAGCTAGAGTTAAAAGTAATTATCAGCTGCCTGATGTGGGTGCTGGAACCAAACCCAGGTCCTGTCTAAGAGTGGTACGTGCTTTTAACTGCTCAGCCATCTCTCCACTCTGAATTTTAGCGTTTAAAAACTGGTCTGCAAAGCTAAAAGCAAATTAGAGAGTTAAACTTCGCTATAATCGAATGCTAAGAGAACATCCTGTTTATGGCTTGTGTACGTGTGTGTGTGTGTGTGTGTGTGTGTGTGTGTGTGTGTGTGTGTGTGTATGTGTGTGTGTGACATAGGACTCTGCATTACACATGCAAAGCTCTATCACTGAGCTACAACCTTTGAATCTTTATCACTACAGTAAATAATATATGGAGACATTGGGTAGATATTCTTTGGGCCACTAGAATTATTTCGGAAGGAATGTTATGGTGGGAGAAACAGTGTCTCAGCATCTGATGGCGGAAGTCTAAGAAGATATGGCCTGGGAAGGAGCTTGGATACACATGGGGTCAGGGGTAGCAGGGGAGGCAGGAACTGGCTTTCCAGCCAGGAGAGAGGGGAGCAGAATCACCTTCCAGCCTGATTTTTGAGCCAAACTCTAAAATTAATAATTTGCTAATTTCTTGATGCCTCAGTTTCTCCATCTGTAAAGCTGGAATGTTAAGCAATGTCAAGTTGGCCATATTTAACTTTTTGTAGGTATTGCCATGGAGCTGAAGAAAGGTGGTGCACACAGAGTTCTGCATGTGTTTAAACAAGAGAGACAGCCTTTCCCTGGGTGTACTGGGAGCATGAAAAGTATCTGTGGAAGATCTAAGGGAGACCATTTAGTTTGTATGTTTAGGTGTATCTTGCTATTGACTTCTTTTAAAAATAAAGTAGTAGTACAGCTAGAGGCACAACTCCATAGTATAGTACTTGGTCAGGGCAAGACTCAGTAGTACACTACTTGGTCAGCATATATGAGCCCAAGAAAACATACATGTACAAATGTGCACATATGCATGCATTAAGAAAATCACCTCCATTTTCAACACTCAAAATCAGTCACCAGGGCTGGAGAGATGGCTCATCCGTTAAGAGCACTGACTGTTCTTTCAGAGGACCTGAGTTTGATTCCCAACATCCACATGGCAGCTAACAACTGTCTGTAATATCAAGATCTGACACTCTCACACAGTTATACATGCAGACAAAACACCAATTCACATAAAATAAAAATAAATATTTTTAAAAAATCAATCAGTGGGTCCAGGTGCTGTCTGCAGAGTCCCAGCGCACTCTGTAGCAGGGGCAGATAAAGGCTGCCTCTCACCATACCCACAGCTGCTGCTGAGGGAACTTGCATGGCTACCAACCTCGACTTCCAACTGAGCAAACAGATAACTTCTGGGGTCTCTGAAGGACAGACTCAGTCCCTGCCCAGAGAGGTGACAGGAGGCACACAACCCCGAGTGCCATAACTGACCAGGACCCATCTAATCATGAACCACTGAAGCCATGGGCAAACGTCAGTGCAAAAAATTACATAATAATACAAAGAACAACATGGTAACTCCAGAAGAGAGTGGCGATCTTACAAATACAAGACCTGAACTGAGCAATGAAGAGGAAAGAGAAGGAAGCAACACCAAAAATTCCTTTTTGATGATCATCAAAGCTCTCAAAGAAGATATGAAAAATAGCCTTAAAGAAATAGAAGAAAATACAAACAAAAATTGGAAGAGATGAACAAATCTATGAAAGAAACATGCCAGGAACTAAAAGCTGAAATAGAAGCAATAAAAAAGGCACAAAATGAGGCAAAGATGGAAATAGAAAATCTGAAGGAAAAAGCTGGAACCACAGATACAAGCATAACAAACAGAGTTCAGGAGATGGAAGATAGAATCTCTGAAGTGGAAGACTCAGTAGCTCAAATAGATATATCAGTCAAAGAAAATAGTAAAACTAAAAAAGCCATAACTCAAAATGTTCAGGAAATCTGGGACACCATGAAAAGACCTAATTAGAGAATAATAGGAATAGAAGAAGGAGAAGAATACCAGCTCAAAGGCACAGATAATGTTTTCAATAAAATCATAGAAGAAAACTTCCCTAACCTGAAGAAGGAAATGCTTACAAAGATGCAAGAAGCTTACAGAACACCAAAAAGATATGATCCCAAAAAAAGTCAGTGCGCCACATACTAATCAAGCCACAAAACATACAGAACAAAGAAAAAATTTTAAGAGCTGCAAAAGAAAAGGGCCAACTCACATATAAAGGCATACCCATCAGAATAACGCCTGACTATTCAATGGAAACGATGAAAGTTAGAAGGGCTTGGTCAGAAGTTATACAGATGCTTAAACAGCATGGCTGCCAAACTAGAATACTATACCCTGCAAAATTATCAATCACCATAGATGGAGTAAACAAGGTATTTCAGGACAAAGTCAGACTGAAAGAATATCTATCT
Organism: Sigmodon hispidus; assembly: GCA_004025045.1. Taxonomy (NCBI): domain Eukaryota; kingdom Metazoa; phylum Chordata; class Mammalia; order Rodentia; family Cricetidae; genus Sigmodon; species Sigmodon hispidus. The sequence continues at coordinate 88,466 of PVIH01008685.1, forward strand.
ACCAATCCAGCACTACAGAGAGTATTAGAGGGAAAACTCCAACCTAAGGACCCCAGATACACCCAAGAAATCACAAACAATAATTCCACAGAAGAATACCCTAGAGAAAGGAAATATAAACAAGTTACCACCAAAAATGGCAGGAAATATGAATCAATGGTCACTAATTTTCCTTAATATCAATGGTCTCAACTCTCCTATAAAACGTCACACACTAACAAGATGGATACAACAACAGAAGCAATCCTTCTGTTGCCTACAAGAAACACACCTCAACTGCAAAGACAGACACAGGCTTAGAATAAAGGGTTGGGAAAAGATTTTCCAGTCAAACGGTCCTAAGAAACAAGCAGGGGTTGCAATCCTAATATCTAACAAAGTAGACTTTAAGCTAAAAGCAATTA
>PVIH01008686.1:0-34199 GCA_004025045.1 Sigmodon hispidus
CTACTCTCCCAACCTGTGCAGCCAGTTTTAAGCTCAAGTCCTTCACTCAGCTAATGCCGTGTGGGCCTTCACCATAGGGCCACGCACACGGAAGCAAGCTAGTCAATTCAGCACATCCCATGGATGGAGTTAATTATTACTAGAAGCATTCGCCATCAGGAAGGCGGGGAACAGGAGCCAGCGCCATCTTTAAGGTGCGACAGCTCCCAACACCTCACCATTCCCTCCCCTCAGACCTCTTCTCCTCAGCCAGGCTTGCTGACATGTAAACAGCACTGATTGGTCATTACTTACATTGCCAACTCCCTGTCTCTCCACAATGTCTTCAGGAGTTCACAGAGACACCAGATAGCGTGGGCTGACAGATCGGATACATTGCAGCCATGGTTTCTTACTAGGTTTGAGATTTAAAATCATACACATACCTGCAGTTTATGAGAAATCTCCTACTCTAAAGGCTACTGCTTTGGAGTCAGCAAGACTTAAGTCTGAGCAGTCTGTCACTTAAGCTGTGTTATCAGGGACAAACGGCTTCCATTTCTGTGCATTAAATCCCTTATCTATTAAATGGGAGATAACACTTCCTCTTTTGGTCTGTCCAGAAGGTTATATTTAAAGCCCACAGCATACTGACAAGTACATAGTAATTTCTCAACAGCTACTATTATTTAACTATATGCTCTATTGTCTGAGCCTGTAGATGGAATGAAATGGTCTACAATTCAGAACTGAAGCCAAGAAGGGTTAAACCTCAGTTTGCAAATCTTAATAGAGGCTTCACCAAGAAGCTGGAGACATGGCAGTCCAGAGCACTTGTTGCTCTTGCAAAAGACCTTGGTTCAATCTCATCACCCACTTGGTGGCTCACAGCCTCCTGTAATCATGGTTGTAAGTCCCCAGAAATTCTCTTCTGACTTCTTTATACACCAGACACACATGTGGTACATATGTAGACATGCAGCAAGACATTCATACACATAAAATAATTCCAAGATATTTTTCTAAAATGAGAAGATATAAAATGTAAGAGAAAGTGGGGCAAATGTGGTGGGCACATAACCGTTGTTGTATTCAGCAAGCAGAGGTAGGAGATGCTCTTTGTTCCAGGACAACCTGTCTACATATTCCTAGGCAAGCCAGGGTTACAGCATGAGACTCCGTCTCAGCACACACCAGGCACTTGTAAATAGAACATTTTGTTGTTGTTGTTGTTGGAGGGGATTGTTTTATTTGTTTTTGAGACAGGGTTTCTTTGTGCAGCCTTGGCTGTCCTAGAACTCATTCTGTAGATCAGGTTAGCCTCAAACTCACAGAGATCTGCCTGACTCTGCCTCCCAAGTGCTGGGATTAAAGGCCAGTGCCACACCACCCTAGTAAAACAATTTTTTTAGTTAGTAATTTTATGTTAGTTAAGAGATTAAGTTAAACTGGGAAGTGGTGGCATATCCTCTAATCCCAGCACTCAGGAGATAGGGGCAGGCAGCCTGGTCTACAGAGTTCCAGGGCAGCCAGGGATACACAGAGAAACCTTGTCTTGAAAGAGAGAGAGAGAGAGAAAGAGAGAGAGAGAGAGAGAGAGAGTATGACTTTTACTTTGCACTCATGACAACTTGAATGATAAATATAAAGAAAATTGGAGTCTAGTGTTGACTAGTAGTCACAGCTATGATTTGCTGTTACCCACCTGCAATTGATTTTGTATATTTTTGAAAAAAGATATCACAGTTTGTATAATTGCTGTGGGACTAGAATTACTTAGGTGTGGCTACCATAAACAACTCTGAGAGAACTAAACAATGCAAAAACAAAAATAAAAAATGAAAGGGACAAGGAATAAAGGCAACATTTCTCAAATGCTTTCTCCTAATTTTCTCTTACCTCAAGGAAACTATGACAAATTCATGTTCCTCATCTTCTACTCTACCCCAACTGCCAAACCCTACAATACTCATAAAAATGACTTGAGAATTAAAGGCCCCTGGTATATTAAAATGTCTCTATGATGTTCACCCGAATGAGCTCTAGCTACCATTTCCTACCATCTTCAGCTTTTTGAAATATTTCTGTTAGTAGCTTACCCCCTGAATTCTCTTCCAGGAAAGTCCCAGTGACTAGTCCTAGTGTCATTTCTAAATGGTTCCTACTGGGGCTGCTGAGATCACTCAGCAGGTACATGTGCTTGCTGCCAGCCTGATGAACTATTCAGGTTTAATTCCTGAGACTCACATGGTGGAAGGAGAGAACTGACTTCCAAAAGCCTTCTTTGGCCTTGCATGTGCTCTGGACACATGTACACAAAACCAAATGTAATACAAAACTTGACAGGAGCCACAGATAAAATAGAAACAAACACCTGTCCTTACATTTTGATAAATTCTTAGTTACAAAAACAAGCAGCAGACATATATTGGCTCATAGGCCAGATTCTGTGGTCTTGAAAATTCATCACAGCTGAATTTTCTCAACTTGAACACTCCAATCCTTATAAAGGTTTAAGAATGCAATTAGAAGCTGGGAGGCGGTGGTGCGAGCCTTTGATCCCAGTACTCCCATCACTGAGAGTTTGAGGTCAGCCTGGTGTACAGAGTTGAGTTCTAGGATAGCTGGAGCAACATCATCTTTTTTTAAAAAAGAAAAAGAAAACAAAAAAACAAAGAAAAGATTACTTTAAAAATTTTTAGGATGTACATGTGACCCTTCTGTATGTATGTGCTTATGAGTACAGGAGCCCAGAAGTGTGGGATCTCCTGGAGCTTGAGTTACAGGCAGTTGTAAGCCACACAATATGGCTGCTGAGAACCAAACCGGGTCCTCTAGAAGTATATGTTCCTTAACCACTGGGCCATCTCTCTGGTCCAAAAACTAATCATCTTATGAAAGGAACTGTCCTGTATGTAAGCCACTAGCTGCTTGAAACCTCTGTGCCGGGGAAAGTGCCTAGTTTATATCCAGACATGCTTTAAATGCAAAATAATACATCTAGATCATTAAGATTTTATATAAAATAGCTGTTAATGAGATCATTTCTTTTTCCTATTCATTTATTCGTGAGTGCTGAGGATGGAACCCAGGGTCTCAATAAGAATTCTTCCTCTGAGCTGTCTTGATCCATTGTTTTCATTAATACAAAATCTTCAGGATCCAAATCAGACTCCCTTTCACAATGTGAGTCCTGAGGATCTAACCCACAAGGCTGGTGACAAGCACTCGACCCACTGAGCTATCCCACCGGCACCTTTATGTTTTGTTTTTTTCCAGCAGGCTTTGTGTAGCCCTAACTGTCCTGGAACTAGTTTTGTAGAGCAGTCTGGCCTTTAACCCAGAGACCTGCCTATCTCTGCCTCCAAACTGCTGGGATTAAAGGCTTGAGAGACACACATACACACACACATACACCCTGTCCCCAAGGCTTCACACACACATACATACACACACACACACACACACACACACACACACACACACACACACACACACACACACACACCCTGCCCCCAATCATGGCTTAGACGACTACCAAGCATTAGGATGGCAGTGTATGAGCCACCACATGGGCTCCACACTCTATTTTTACAGGAGCTGTCTCTACCATCACTCTACAGGGAATCAAAATGACAATTAGACAATTATGGGAAATTATTTAAAGCAAGCCATTTTCAAGCAAAATATTAAAAATATTAAAATTAATAATCACTGTCATCTAGCTATATTCATATTAAGGAGAAGACTATCTGAATCTAAGTCTCAGCCCTAAGATTAATATGAACCCCTCTATGCCTATTTCTTCAACTGTAAAATTGGAGCCTTGTCTCCAAGGCTATCAGGCTACTCAGAATTTATACATATAGCATGCTTACAACAGTGCCAGACATTCAGCAAATGCTATGATTACTAAAATGCTTCCTAATTTTGATCTCTTTGAGTCCAGCTGCAACCTAGAACTATTCATAAACTTTTTCTCAGTGCTGGGGGTTAAACCCAGGGCCTTGCCCATGCTAGGCAAGTACTCTGCTAGGGAGGTGTAGCCCCAGCTGGCTTGTCATATTGTAATAAACTTCAAAATTCAAATCCCCAGTTCTATAACCAAAATATTTGGTTCTGTTTTCCTCTTACATGCTCTGATCTTTCATTGTAATAGAAAATTTTGGGATCATCAATAATGAGTTTCACATAACTTATAAATTACAAGTTTTCCACTTTTAAAAATTCACTTGTTGGGGCCATCAAAACAGCTTAGCTAGAAAAAGTCCACACCACCACTGAAACTGAGAGCTGAGTTTTATTTATCCTTGGGTTCCACATGGTGGAAGGAGAAAACCAACACACACAAGCTTCCCCGACACACAGGCTTGGGCACTCGTGTACCCAAACACACACATATAAAATAATTTAAATAAAGTTTTAAAAAATTTAAAATGCTAAGTACTCATTTGTAAATGTCCTTCATAGAACTTACTTACAGCTGGGTGTGGTAGTTTGTATCTGTAACCCCAGCACTCTGGCAGCTAGGGCAGGATTATTGAGGTCAAGGCCAGCCAGGGCAACACTATGTGAGACCCTGTCTGAAAAACAAAACTAAAACCACCTTACTTCCATAATTCCTCGTAACTACACTTGTTTAGTTCCCACATCCTGTTATATTAGTATAAAACAACTCTGCAGGCAAGAGAAATTCACATGAGGAATCAATTATTCTAGTTTATACGGAACAGGGTAATACTGGAGGAAACAAAATATATTAGTTGCCATGTTAAAAACTTTTTCCTTTTGCAAAGTTTCATAAGAAATTGGATTCAGAACTGATTTACAGTAATGCCACACATATAAAGACCACAATTGAGTGGTGTTATCTGAACCTATTACAAATTAATCTAGGCTATCTAAAGGGAAGTGTACTTTTAACAGAGAAACACATTTAAATCCAAAGATTAAGGCACCTTTATAAAAATAAACATCTTAAATAATGCACAATTTTTTCAAGAAATGGAACTGAAAACCTCTGGTTTCCCATATGTACATGTAGCAAAAAGTCAATAAAGTAGGTTGTGTTGTTGTACACTTGTAATCTCAACACTTGAGAGGCTGAGACAAGAGGGCCAACTGTAAATCTAAGGTCTGAGCTACACAGTAAGAGCCTGTACCAAAAAACAAACCAATCAACAAAACGCCACAGAACCACAAAAACTCCAGGTTAGCCTGTAATCCCAGAAGTCACAAACAAGTCTCAGGGCACATGAAACACATAAATGTGGTAAATTATAAAGCTAGTTTCTGGAAATTTTGATTCAACTTATTTGCTTAACAAGTCTTTGATGTGTTGCTGTTTGTTCTTGAAGTGTAATGTTTATAGTATTAGAGTAAGCACCTGCCATCAAGAGCCAGATGGTAAATGTCATGAGTTTTCAGGCCATAGACTGACCCTGTCTCACACTGTTTCTAGCATTTTTCCTCCAGTGATATGGATCAAACTCAGGGCCTTGCATATGCTAGACAAGTACACTACCACTGAGCTATATCCCCAGCCCAATTTTCTTAAAAAACAAAAACAAAAAACCCCACTCCTTTGAAAACATAAGAACTATTCTTAGCACAGCCTCTAAAAACAGGCCACAACTAGATTTGCCCTTGCTCCTGTTTCCCAGTCCAGTTTTTACATTGTATCTTTTTGTTACAGTACCAACTACACTATTTTCTTCCTTCAAATGTTTATCCAACATAACCTTGGTTAAGCCTTTTGAACATGTCCTTACCTGTTCCCCTCTATCAATAGTGTATCACCAGTATTTATACTTAGCATCTGATCTTTGTTCTCTACCCACCCACCCAGGTTAAGTCCAGGGAGGCAGACATTTTGTTGTTTTGCACTACACAGAAATAGTTCCAGGAATATTAGGCTCTCAATAAATCAATCTACCCTCAAACTTACACAACAGATACCACAGAGGAAGTGTGTACTCTATGTGAAATAATTCAACAGGTTAGAAAAATGCTCAAAGATAAAACTGACAAGTAATTTAAAGTTGTTCAAGTAGTCACAAGACACTTTAAATAAAGGGAGGGTGCAAAAGTTAAAGCATTTTTGCTACTTATGTTTGAGACAGGATTACAAAATCAAAGCTAATCAGGACTACACATTAAAACTACATCAAAATAAAAACTTAAGTACTTTTACCATCTCATGAAGTGAGCTTGGTTTTTAGTCTAATTCTCTTGAAAGAACCCATTACTTTAGCTAATATAACAAACAAATTTCAAATATAATTCCTAAGTCCCTCTACAGACCAAGTTCTTTGATCTTATCCACAAGTGTCCCTGCCAGTTCAACTAGTTCGGTAGCTTTAAAGTTTGGCAAAGCAAGAAGTCCCCCCCCCCTTTTTTTTTTTTAACAGATCCTTCTCACAATATTACAATAATATAAAGTTCTGGATAATATCATTTCTATTGCCCACCATTTGATTAAATAAGCAAAATGCTAGACTCTGTTGACAGCTAAACTCCAAATGTCATGCTCAGTGATTAGTCTGATATGAAGAACATTAAAAACTGCTACATGTTGTTTTATAGATATAATTATTAATCTAAGAGACAAGACTTATCTCAACTACACATGCAGAAAGAGGTAATAACTGGAATGTGGTAAAGTATCACTATTCAGACTACAGGAGGCTCAATTTCTGTTTAAAACATCACATCCATTATAAAGTATTTTCTATTGTTTCCACTGAAAACTGATCTTGAACATCTCAATAAAACACAGTACTAGACTAGCCAAGTAGCAAGATGAGCTTTATTAGCTACTTAGTCTCATATAGACCAGGCTGACCTCAAACTTCTGAAGTTTCTGCCTCCACCCTCGAGTGCTGCCTTTACAGGTAGGTACTAACCTTGCCTTAATGTGTGATCTAAATCATACTATATACTACATCAAGACATTATAGAATAAAACTACAAAAAAACTTGACATTACTTTAAGGAATGCTTACAAGAACACTTCAATAATTGGGGCAGTGGTGGCACACACTTTTAATCCCAGCACTTGGGAGGCAGAGGCAGGTGGATCTCAGTGAATTCAAGGCCAACTTGATCTACAAAAGTGAATTGCAGGACAACCAAGACTGTTACAGAGAAACCTTGTCTCCAAGGAAAAAAGAAAAAAAAAAAAAACAAAAAAACCCACAAAACTTAAATGTAAAGCTATTCATCTACATTTTACCTTACACAGGACTATAATTCTGCCCTTATCAGAAAAGCAAATCTGAACTCTAAAAGGAATTTTAAAATCTAACCCGTTAAAGATTAAGATAACTAAAAAAAGAACTCTGCAAGCTAATTCCTTACAAACACAATTTTGCACTCTCAAAATGCTACACTGTAATTTGAAAAATACAGGATAGATTGCTGAGGTGAAGGTAGCACTGGCTTTGTCATCCCAACTACTTCAGAAGGATGAAGCAAGGATCACAAGTTCAAAGTCCACCTGAGCAACTAAGCAAGTTCCTATCTCAAAAGCCAAAGCTAAAAGGGTCAAGGATCCAGCTGGCATGTGGTGGAACACTTAACAAGGGGGAGGAGAGACCTAAAATCTTCAACTATTACTATACCCTCAGTTGTCACAAAACACAGTTTGGTGAAATTAAAAACAGGAAACACCTTAAACAGCCATTATTTAGCTGGGAAAAATTCTTTTTATCTTTTATAAAAGTTAGGTAAGTCTAAAATTCACTTTTTACCATATAACTCTGGAGAATAACATGGCCCAAGATACCAGTACATCGCACTTATCTACTCCAAGTAACATAACGTGAGAAACTGCACTGTGTAATTCCTTTATTTTCTGCATGTTAGTGCTTCAGCAACACTACAACCATAAAGAACAATTCCAAGTACTGCACTTTTTAGCTTGGGGGAGGGGATCACAGTCTACAGACTCATTTACTTATATTAGACAAGATTGACCTCATTCAAAACTTACTGCAAGTTTATAAATTCACACAAATACACAAATTGATGCAATTAAACAACATTTTAGAACTTTTTTTTAATTCTTCCATTATAACTTTTTCTGCAGGCTCCAATTTCCTGCTTCATAATCATCAATGGTTATAATGTAGTTCAATTTAACTACATCAATTATAAACCTTTTATATATACTCTTAAAAGAAATGTAAGTGAAAATTACAGTTTCTTTCCAAAATGTTTAGGGTTTTTCAAATTTCAAATGTTCCCCCCCCACCTTTTTAGACATTTCAAATAAACTAAAAATAACCCATCTTACCTGCAACATTCAGTAATAGCAATCACTTGTATAAAATTTTAACTATGCCCCCAGTTATTTTAAGACACACACAAAAAAATGGCTGTCTACCAATCTGTCTGTCACAAGTTAGAATACTACATTTAAGAATCAACATGAGGGTTTCAAGTTTCCTCCAGTTTAGGCATTTATACCTTTGTGCTTATTTTGTTTCAGGATGTTACTATAGCATTGATATTTGTATAACCATATTTATGTACCTTAAAATGTAATCATTTAAAACACTAAGAATTACATTTATGGTGGAGCTTCGGGAATTTTAAAAAGCAACTATAATGCGCTTAAATATATGAATCAGCTTCATTTCTAGAGATATTCTTATTAATGTGAAAATGAGAACTTTAGGCTTCAGTTGCATCTTGAATTCAAAAATCCCTCTGCACCAATAGGAGCCTACAACATAGCACCTCTTCTCATCTGCTTTAAGTCAGTTTAACTTACAGCTCATTTTTGTATAGCCTTCTGTTTCTCATACATCTTTGGTTAAAGCTCCATTATACAATATGGCCAAAACATGAAGGACCAATACTGTCCAACTATACCATGATATCCGGTTTGATTTTAATTTTCAGACACCCTCATATAAACAAAACCATTCCACCTTTTCCTGTATACTGCCCTTGCAGTCTACATTTCTGAAATTCCCTAAGTTTAATTCCTTGAGGATAACTACATTAATCCTTAAGGCTACATAAGAACCAGATGCTGCTTCACAATTCTGAATCAACATTAACATTTGGTTCAAAATATTACCATAGTGGTCTCAATCTAGTAACTGGTCCTAGCCAGCTAATCTTGTTAAGATCTGGGTTATCACCAGTGAGTACAATGTTTACCCTTAAAGAAAAATAAATTTACATTCATTGTCATCTGTAGGTTCTCTCTTCATCCTATTTCCCCTTTAACTGCCATCCCTCCAGTCTACACCGTTCATTCAGCACATTTCTTTCCTTAAAGGAGACACTGTAGACTGAACCAACAGGATATCTATTTGCATGAGTTAACTCTACAACCAAGCAAAACTAAATACTTTTTTTTTTTTTAAATAAAACATCTTTTCCAGTGTTTTAATTAATGGAGATGTAGATCACTCACTTATTAAAAAAAAAAAAACCCAAAACTCATATCTTCAGTTTAATCAGTTGCTGTAATGTGAAAACAGGAATGTGTATTTTTTTTCCAGCTAGGTAAAAGGAGCATATAATTTGGTTTTTTAAATGTTTTATTAGTGAACAAAGTAAATGTTTAGTAATTTTATAGCTACTGGTCTTAAGACATTTGAAACGATTTTGCCTGAAAGTCACTTAAAGTATCTACAAATATTTCATCTGTGTGTGGCGTACACCATTATTGCTCCATTTTTCTGGAAGAGTCTATTTTTAAAGGTAAGAAGAGAGGGAAACAGCAAAGTTACCAACTTTGCGGTGGAAAAACATCTGCACCCTTGTACAGGTTACAACTGTTTTCTGCAGCGTTAGGTTAGCTACGGTAAGGGGCGGGGGACTCAGTTTTACTCCTACTCATGCACGTTAATAGCTGACACTTGAAGGGATTTCTTACATTACCTGTTTAACACACTGGTGTGCAACTGGAACATTACACTGGTATTACTCATTTTGCCACTGTGGGCCAAGTTAACCATACTGGTCTTGGATATAAAAGGTCACATTTGAAATTGCTAAAGTTAGCGCTAACAAGGAATGGGGGAGGCCTTAAATATAAAAGACAAACGGCAGTTTGATTAAGCAATAATTTTCAGTTTACTAGATTAAACAGACTTGCAACATAGTCTGCATGAATGCAAAATAAGCCATCTACAGCAAGTGATAAGAAACTGGGCAAAAAGGAAAAAAAGCATACATTGGGAGGAAAAAATTCTCTCGAAATAAAAAAATCAAACCATTATTATAAAGGACTTTACCAAGAGCTGCTATTACCCCACCCCGTTTGCTGGAAGTCACAAGAGCATCTAGCACTGTATTCGTGTCAAATATCAGATCAGAGCATCCTAACGCAAAGCCAAGAAAAAAAAGGAAACAAAAGAAAACCCCAACCCCACTAAACCGTAGAACAGTAACTCCAGAGTTCAGATTCAAAAAAGAAAGTGGCAATTGAAAGAGGTTGATGATGGTGGCGATAATCCTATGAATGGGTTTTTGATTTCTCTCCTTCCGGGGGATGGGTGGAGGATGCTCATTAGGATTTGTAGTTAGAGGTTAACCATGTGAGCCCCTCATAGAGTCCGTCCCCGGAGGTGGCACAGGAGGGCTGCACATACCAGTTCCTGTCCCGAATCCGGGTCAGGCCCAGTTTCTCCTGGATCTCATGGGGTTTCATGGCATCGGGCAGGTCCTGCTTGTTGGCGAAGATGAGGATTATGGCGTCCCTCATCTCCCGGTCATTGATAATGCGGTGCAGCTCCTGGCGGGCCTCGTCGATGCGATCGCGGTCGGCGCAGTCCACCACGAAGATCAGACCCTGGGTCCCGGTGTAGTAATGCCGCCAGAGCGGCCGGATCTTGTCCTGGCCGCCCACATCCCACACGTTGAACTTGACATTTTTGTAAGTCACCGTCTCCACGTTGAAACCCACCGTGGGAATGGTGGTCACAGACTGGCCCAGCTTCAACTTGTACAGGATCGTTGTCTTGCCGGCTGCGTCCAGGCCCAGCATGAGGATCCGCATTTCCTTGTTCCCGAAGATCTTGGATAGCACCTTCCCCATCGTGTCGGAGGAGCCGGGGCCGGGGGCATTCAGGTGTCCCGGGTCCCCTCAGCTTCTACCGCCGCCGCCGCGAGACCGAAACGGAGGAGCCGCCCCGCCGGGAGGACGCCCAGGGGCCTGCGCGAAGCTGCCTGCTATGGGGCAGGGGCCCGGCCTGCGCTCACTCGGGCATCGCCCGCCGCCCGCCCGGGCCCTGCGTCTGCGCCGGGAGAGCCGCCGCCCTGCTGAGGCGAGGCGCGGCCGGCCCGGAACTGCCCTTCCCCCCGCAGGCGCCGCTTAGCGAGCGCCGCCGACAGCTCCTCGGCCGCCTGAGCACGCGGTGGGTCAACTGCGGCCCCGCGAGCACCGAAGGGACTCGCCACCGACCCTGCTCACCCGACGAGGAGCGCGCGACTCGGCGCCCCGTCAGGTCATGGATCCTCGCGGGAACTCGCTGCTGCCTGCAGGGACACAGAGAGGGAGAAGGGAGTTACCCGCCGGGGCTCCGAGGGTGCGGAGACCCACGCGGCCCGCCTCTCACGATCGGCCCGGGAGGTTACCTCCAGCCGCCGCCCCAAGCGCGGGTTCCCTCCGGCCTCCACCTCCTCCTCCCAGCTCTGCCGCCGCCGCCGCTGCCGGAAAAGGCGCCGAGGAAACCGCCTCACTTCCCCTCCCGAATGCGCATGCGCCCCTCGGGCCGACCGTTCGGAAGAGCGCGACCTCTGAAAGGAGACTGGCCCGCGCGCCTAACGTCACGGGCGCCACGCGCCGGGGGGCGGGGCTACGGCGGCTCGCAGGGCTCAGGGAGGTGGCTCGCGGAAGTCGCCGGCGCGGGCTTGGCTGCGCGCCCACCTGTCGCTGTCTAAGGGTCTCCCCGATTTTCCTCCTCCTCCTCCTCCTCCTCCGCCACCCGAAGGCCGGGAAGGAAGCAAAACCACTTGGGTGTGGGCTTTGGCGGCCATCGAGACCGACGTCCCCACCCACGCCTCCGAGGCTTGTTGCCAGGCGCGAGGTTCCTCCCGCTCGCCCCAGCCTGCCAGCGCCTGGGTCTCCTTTTCCCCCTGTCGCCTCCCGACTTCCTCCAGTTTCCTGGAAGACACGTGGGAGGTGGTGTGGGTCGAAGTAGCCCGCACTTTTTCTAGTCACGGGTTTGCTCCTCAAGCCTGCTTTTGAACGCCTCAACTCGTTCTCTTTGTAAGTCTCGACAGAACCGCCCACATTTCCTATGAAAAGACAAGAGTGAGGACCCGCGCGTGCTCCATCCCCAGAACCCATAGGGTGAAAGAAAAGCAACTCCTTTATATCGACCTCTGGGCCCGACGCACAATAAGGAAACCTTTTGGGGTTTTGGTTTGGTCTTAAAAATACTTTTCCATTTAGTGTGTGTGTGAGCGCGCGCGTGCGCAGGAGAGCTTACTAGAGTCAATTCTTCCTTCCACCATGAGGGACCTAGGTTTCAAGCATCAAGCTTGGCAGCCAGCACCTTCACCTGCTAAGACATTTTGCTGGCCCGGGAAACGTTTTTTGTATTAAACGGGTAGTGTTAAAGTTGAAGTTAAATTTAAATATCAAATAAGGGCAAATATAGACGCGAGTGGGGGGCATAGGAAAGTTAAGTTGCTGCAATAGTGTATGATAATATACTGCTTTTATCTTATAATTTAAGAGAATTCAAAGCCACCAGCGAGATACGGTGGCACATGCCTGTCCCAGAACTGCTGAAGCTGAGGCAAAAGAATTGCCATAAATTCTAGGTCAGCCTAGGATAGAGCATGTATGTCACTATTTGACAAGTAATACATTTAATGTTTATTTCAGGCTGCCCTCACATTCACTGTGTAGCTCAGGATGATGTTGAAATTATTATTCTCCAGCCTCCACCTCCTAGGATAGGGGATGGGGGTTGGATTACAGGTGTGACCCAATTTATGGAACAACCAGTACTTGAAACCATAGCAGGCTTTTCACCTAGGTGCTGACTGAAGATTCGAACTCTGGTGCTTATGCTTACAAAGCAAGTGCTTTTTATCCACTGAGCAGTCTCCCCAGCCCGAACAATAAATTTTTAAAGAATAATTATAAAACAATTAACAATGGCCAGGACATAGTCACTGATAGTGAGAATTTTAAACTTTGTGTATCATGGCACGTTTTAAAAATAGGTCAGTTTGGGGGCTAGTTGAGATAGCTTAGTGGTGAAAGCACTTACCACCGCTCCCGACTTGAAATCCACATGGTGGAGGGAGACCTTCCTCCTGCAAGTTGTCCTCTGAACTCCACTAGCACACACACACACACACACACACACACACACACCAAACAAAACATGAATTTTTAAAAGTTTAAGGTGGAGTAAGCACTCAGGAGACATATAGGCTGATGTATATCTATTACCAGCCTGGTCTACATATCAAGCAGTATAGCCAAGGTTATATAGTGAGTTTTTTTTTTTTTTTTTTTTTTAGGTAAGATAAATTTTAATATAATCAAAACACTTGCAAGTGGTAACAATTTAGCCAACTATTAAACCATACCGCAGATGAAGCCTTTTATTTTCTTGATTCCTTCTGGGAAATAATTTTTATTTGAATTTTTTTAATCATACTAGTGGTATATAACAGTTTCATTTTGATGTTTTTAAATATCATGATGTTCATGATATTTTTCAACCACACTCATCTTTGGTTACCTTCTTCCAATCCTCTTTTCACTGATTTCCTTTTTTCAACTAGGTCCTCTTCTACTTTCCTGATTTTTGTTGTTGTTTTGTAACACAGTTTTATTAGGGTTGTTTACAGGAACATGGGCACCTTAGCAATGGTTTCAACCCTTAAAACATGCCTCTCTCTTCCTTTTCAATTGTTAACTGCCTATAAATTTGGAAGAGGAGAGAAACATGAGCTCCTTCCCACCTCCATGACAAGATATTAACAAACCTAATCTCAGATCTCAGGTGGGTAATCATAGCTGGTGTGTGTTCAGGACTGCCCACAGTCATCCATGCCATACCTGAAAGTCTTCCCACCCTCTCCCTCTCCTTCCTAAGATCTTGGATAATTCCATGCTATTCACTGAACCTTGGAGGGGGTAATATAGATGTATGGTTTATGGGTTGGCAGTCACAGTCATTATGAGTCTCTACAGTCACTGTTGCCCACTGCAGCTAGAAACTTCCCTGAGCAGAGCTGACAGCAGCACCACACTACAGGCATAAACAGTTATTTAGAAGGTACTGTGAAGGGTACCTCAGGTCCATTTAACAAACCATCAGCAGTAGCTTTTCCCCCAGCAGTGGGGCCCATATCCTTTTTGCCAGGTTTACAGTATCAGGTATGAACTCCCTCCTGTGGAGCAGGCATAAATTCCAGTCAGACTGTTGGTTAGTCTCTGTTGCACAAAGGAGTCACAGCTGAGTAAGCCTGTGGATGACAATTCTCCCCCAACACCCTACAAAGCACTACTAGTACTTAAAGTGCTGGCCAACAAAGAGGATACTTGCTGCCTAGTTTCAATTTAATTTCCTTGTGTACTGTGACCAAGATATGTGACAGTTTCAGCCCCTGAGCCTTACCATCTACCATCATAGCGGGCTTTTTTTTTTTTTTAATGATTTTTTTATTATATGTGCATTGGTGGTTTTGCTTGCATATATGTCTGTGTGAGGGTCTTGGATCCTCTAGAAGTGGAGTGAGAGACAGTTGTGAGCTGCCATGTGGGTACTGGGAATCGAACTCAGGTCCTCTGAAAGAGCAGTCAGTGCTCTTAACCACTGAGTCATCTCTTCAGCCCCGTCTTACTCTTATCTCAGCCTTTCCCACCCTAGTCCCTCCCCTACTCTTCCCAATCTCTGGCAATGGCCATTCTACTCTCCATTTTACAAATTCAACCTATTATACTGCATTTACAAGAGTGAGATGAACTGGTACTTGTTCTTCTGTGCCTGGGATATTGGAAACAATTTTTTAAGTAAAATTGAAAGCCAGGAGTGGTGGCTAAAGCTTGTAATTTCAGTACTGGGAGGGTGAAGCAGGAGGATCACTGCCAATTCAAAGCCAAGCTATGCAACAGTGTCTCAAAAGTGATAAAGAAAACTCAGCATGGTGGTGCATCCCTTTCATCACAGCCCAGGGACAAGAGGCAGATCTGTATGAGTTCAAGGCCAGAAAAGTTTACATACAGAGTTCTAGCCAAGGCTATATAGTGACACTCTGTCTCAAGGGAAAAAAAAAAAAAATCAAACACATTTCAATTTTGAAATAACACTTCCAGTCGGTTAACGGTTTATGAACAAACTAGCATTTGTGTATGTGTGTATGTATGTGTATACACACACATACATATGTGTATATATATATATATATATATATTTGTTACTGTTGTTGCCATTTTTATTCTTGCAGGACTGGGGACTGAACCTGGGCCCTGAACCGTGTTAGAACATGGTAGGCTAGCAGTTTTCCCTGAGCATTAGACTCTCCATAGTTGTCCAGCTTGGCCTTGAACTTATAGCAACCTTTCTGACTCCTCTTTCCAATAATATTTGTGTTTATGAAACAGACTATTATATTTCTCTACTGTTTTATTAATTTATCTTAAATAGAAACAAATTAAATATAAACTAAAGAACCAAAACAAACTAAAGACAAAACTTGGAGACTAGATGCTTATAATCTCAGCACTGGGGAGACTGAGGCAGGAAAGATTGCCCAAGGTGCTGTGAGCTTGCCATTCTCTGCCTTAGTGCAGCAGGATTATGATACACCCAACTTAAAAGGCTTTTAAATAAACAAAAACAGTAAGATTTGAGATTCAACATAAAACTGGACCATTTACCTCTGTCCTTTTGGCTCTCCAAGAAGCAGCATGGCAGTCAGCAAGAACAAATGCCTGATGAAAGGTGGCAAGAAGAAAGTGGTTGATCTTTCTCAAGATAGACTGGCATGGTGAGAAAGCTCCAGTTATGTTCATTATTAGAAACTGGAAAATCAGTAGTCACAAGGACTCAAAGAACCAAAACTGCATCTGATGGCCCCAAGGACCATGTGTTTAAAGTGAGTTTTACTTATCTACAGAGTGGCAAAGTAGTATTTAGAAAAATGAGTCATGTCATTACTGAAGATGTTCAGAGCAAAAACTGTTTGACTAGCTTCCATGGCATGGATCTTCCCTGGACAAAGTGTGTTCTATGGTCAAAAAGTGACAGACTATGGTTGAAGCTCACATCGATGATATGATGATTATTTGCTTCATCTATTTTGTGTTTGTTTCACTAAAACTCAAAACAAAACAAAAAAAAAAACAGATACACAAAAGTCCTGTGTGCAGCATCAGCAAGTCCATTGGCTTGATGATGGAAATGGTGACCTGCGAAGTGCAGACAAATGACCTCAAGGAAGTGGTTAATAAATTATTTCCAGACAACATTGAGAAAGACATAGAAAAGGCTTGCTATTCCGTTATCCATCTCACAATGTCTTTGTTAGAAAAATAAAAATGTTGAAGAAACTCAAGTTTGAATTGAGAAAATTCATGGAGCTCTATGGTGAAGGTTCTGGAAAAACCACTGGTGACTGGACAGGTGCTAAAGTTGAATGGACTGATGGATATGAACCACTAGTCCAAGAATCTGTTTAAAATCCAGACTTTTAATGGGGACAAATAAAAAGTCCTAATAGTGAGGGGGAAAAGAAAGAATAATTTTCATGTATTAGAGTTCTTTGGTAACTTTAATGGATTCTTTTTTTGAGACAGTCTCTTGTAACCCAGCCTTACTTTGAACCTCTTATCCTCCTGATTCCACTTCCCAAGTTCTGTGAGGCATGACACAGCCCCACTAATTATATTCTTACATGGCTGCCCAGCTCTTCTTGGCCTACCTGGATGATTTATTCATTATTGATTATCAGTTTCTCCATTTCTGTCAGAGGAAAAAGCTCTCTTCCATGAATCAAAAAGTCTATCTTCTTCTTAATACTTGAAGAAACTGAGGCACAGAAAAGGTAAGTAAGTTCTTAAGATCTATAAATGAGCCAGACTGTGATTGGTGCATGCCTTTGTTTCCAGCACTGGGGAGACTGGGAAGAAGATCTCTGAGTTTGAGGCCAGCCTGGTCTACAAAGTAAGTTCCAGGACAGCCAGGGCTACATGGAGAAACTTTGTCTTAGGAAAAAAAAAAAAAAAAAGACAGACAGAATAAATAAATGATGCAGAGCAGGTTCAAATTAAGACTTATTTTTGTTTATTTTGTTAGGAACTAGTAATAAGACAAGGTTTTGTGTAGCCATCATGCTGAACTCATGATACAGACAAAGCAATCTTGAATTCCTCCAATTTTCTACCAAGTGTTGTGGTGACAACCATACACAATCAAAGGTGACTTTTATTTTTTTTAATTAGGTCTTATTATGTAACCCAGACTGACCCCAGAATCAAAATCTTCCTACCTCAGCCTTCCAAGTGCTAAGAAAATTTCTAAGATTTTAAAAAATCCACATCTGGCATTTATTTTTTCTCTGTGTACTGAATCATTGTATTTATGGGTGAATACATGGAGCTGTCTAGATCATGGCTTTTAGCACTGACTGCACATGGAAATCACCTGAGTAGTTCTGGAACCACATCCCAGATCAATGAAGACAAGGTATCTAAAGGCAGGGAATGAAGACAAGGTATCTAAAGGCAGGGGTTGGGGCTTCTTCTTTTCTTTTTAAGAATTCTGATTTTGTTTGTTTGCTTTATTGATTGGCTGTTTTTTATTTTCCTGAAACAGGGTTTCACACTATAGCCCAGCCTGTCCCAGAACCCATATGTAGCACAGACTGGCCTCAAACTCATGGCAGTCTGTTTGCCCCAACCTCCCAACTGCTAGGGTTATAGGCTTGTACCACCCACCACTCCTGGCTCATGTTTTAGCTGAGTTTGAGGCTCATGTGCAGCTAAGGTTGAGAACTACTGCTAAGTTCTTTTCGCATTCAAGAGTCTGTGAAGTGTGAATGCTATTTGCTATCTATTCCCCGTCCCTAAAATGGCATACCTTACACATATCTTTTGCATAGTGTGATCTGAGAACGGAGTGTAACCTATCAAGTTAGAGCTGTCAGAAAAAGCATAAATCTTTTTGAAATGCTTTTACACATTATGTAAAATAAGGATTTTTTTTATTCTGAAAATGTTGATATGTTATTGTGCTTTATCTATACTCCCCCATTATTTTTCCTTATCTCATTCCTCATTTCTGAGATTTTTGGTTTTTTAAAACAGGGTCTCACTACGTAGCCTTAGCTGGCCTGGAACTCACTCTGTAGACCAATGTGGCCTCAAACTCATAGAGATCCACATATCTCTGCCTCCTTTGTGAGATACTGAGATTCTTTTTTTAATGTTTATTTGTTATATATACAGTATACAGAAGAGGGTACCAGATGTCATTATAGATGGTTGTGAGCCACCATGTGGTTGCTGGGAATTGAACTCAGGACCTCTGGAAGAACAGTCAGTGCTCTTAACCTCTGAGCCATCTCTCCAGCCCCTTTGTGAGATTCTTAAAGGTATTTTGACTCTACACGAGTGACCCTAGCAAAGTCTCCTCATAATGGGGATATGGAGCCTGAGCTGGCATCTTCTATAACCAGACAAGGCTTCTAGCAGTGAGACTGGGACATAAACCCAGCCATAAAACCCTTGACCTACAATCTTTCCTGCTTGCAAGATGTGCTGGGGTAACGGTGGTGCAGAACTTCTGGGAGTGGCCAACCAATGGCTGGTTCAACTTGAGGCCCATACCAGGAGAGGGGGCCCACACTTGACACTGCCTGGAAGGTCAGGAACCAGAGGCAGGAAAGCCCAGAAACCCAGGGCAGAACCATACATGACTAAAAGAAATAGTCAATGAAATTATTCCTAATTATATTCTGTTAGACTCATAGATCAGTGACTAGCCCAATTATCAGAGGGCCATGATCCAGCAACTGATGGCAGTGGATGCAGAGACCCACAACCAAATACTAGGTTAAGCCGGAGGAGCTCCACAGAAGATGGGGAGGAAGAGTTGTAGGGGCCAGAGGGGTCGAGAGCATCATCAGAACATGGCCCACAGAATCAGCCAATCAGGACTCATGGGGGCTCACGGAGTCTGAAGTCACAAACACTGACCCCTGTATGAGCTAGATCCTCTGCATATACCTGATGGTGTAGCTTGGTGTCCCTGTGAGACTCCCAACAGTGGCAGTGGAAGTGTCTCTAACTCTTTTGCCTGTGATTGGGACCCTTTCCCTTCTGCTTGGTTGCCTCATCCAGCTTTGATATGTGGGTTTGTGCCCAGTCTGGGAAGCCAGCTTTTTATTATATTATTATTATTATTAAGGGGAACAGAGGAGGAGTGGATCTACGGAAGAGGGGATACTGTGGTCAGGACATAACTTTAAAAAGTTATTTTGAATACCATAATTATAGCTTAATTATGAATAGAACCAGAATTAACTAGTCAGTGCTACTAAAAGAAGGGAATCAGGCCAGGCATGATGTATTGTTCTCATCCAGCATTCAAGAAGCCAGTGCAACAAGTTCTTGGGTTCAGAGCCTGCCTGACAGTGAGACTAGACTCTATCTCAGAAAAATAAAAAGTAGAGGTGAGTGACTAGAAATATAGCTCAGCTGGTAACTGCCATTATTATTATCATTATTATTTCAGGGCCCTCCCTGGCTGTGCTGCAACTCACTATCACTATATAGACCTGACTGGCCTCCAACTCACAAATTAAGTGCTGGGATTAAAGGTGTATACCACCACTCCAGGTCAGTAACTATCTTAACCTACAGGAAACCAAGAAATTGATCTCTACCAACTCATAAAGACAACTGTGTAGTGGTGTATGCCTGTAATCCCAGCACTCAGGTTGGAGACAGGGAGACCAGAAGTTCAAAGCCATCCTGGGTTACATGAGATTGTGGAAGGGCAATTGAGGTGAGAGGGAGATAGGGCGGTGGTGAAAGAATATTTAGCAACCATTATCATCTACAGACTATATGCTCAAGAACCTCAAAATTGAGTTACTAAAAAGAAAAACAAATTTCATTTTTTGAAAGTGAGTTTATAATTTTGTGTTGAGTCCATTTATAGCTGTCCTGGGCCACAAGCCTCCCTGTGGCCACAGGTTGGACACTCCTGCTGGACCAAACTTTCCTGTGGATCCTTAATCCATTTATCTACCCAGTGTGTAGAAATCTCTCCTGTTTGGAGGAAGGAAAGATGAAGATGAGCAAACAAATCCTCTCTCCTGCCTAGGATTCATGTGGGTAAGCAACACTCAACCAATTAACTAATCAGTGTGTTGTTCTAAGGTTTTAATTTTGAGAGATTGAAACTTCCAAAGTTTTAGCTGGATGCATGCACCTTTCTCTGAGCACTCCAGAGGCAGAAGCAGGTGGACCCCTGTGAGTTCAAGGCCACCCTGGGCTACAGGGTGATTTCCAGACCAGCCAGAGCTATTGTGAAATCCTGTTTCAATCAGAAACTTTTTAAAATCAGAAGGATAGTTTTAAGCTAAAACAAGACTATTATTTCAGCAGAATTTAACAAAGACTACACAGTTGATAGACTTGAATTATTCAGACTGTTTCTTTAGCTGAATATTCCAAACTTAGTAATTAAGTAATGAAACAACACTGCATGCAGCATGCAGTGACAGTTGTTGGACCTGTACTATCAGCTCTTTGGTTGTATTATCAGATACAATACACAGAGCTGAGTTTTTGGTACAGATGGTGCTGTTCAGAAAATGCTCAAGGAAAATAAATAAAGGCTCTGATGGTTTCTTCTTCCCCTTCAAAGGACATTGCCATCTGACATAGTCACTTTCAAATATATTGGGCTGCTATCCTGGGACAGATGTAGGTTGGACATGCTCTGGAGATTTCTATTTAAAATTTCCCAACATCCAGATTTTCTGCTTTGTTCTGGTTTTGTTTTCTCCTCTAGACATTGTCTGATGATGATGATATATATTCAAACACTAACTTCTCCTTGGCACCAACACAATGGTACTGAACAGAGTCAATAATTGAAAGTATCTTACAAGATTAGCTCTCTGTGTTGCTCTTTTGCCTCCAGATGGAATTTTGCATTTTATCTGCCTTGATTGATAACTTGTAGGTTAAAGGTCAACCTTACAAGTGTCTAGGTTGTAGTGGTGTCTAACTTGTCTAGGTGGTAACAAGTTAAGAGAACATTCCAGTCACAAGATCTAGAAAAAAAAAAAAAAAAAGGAGCTCATCTTCCAAATCTCAACAAAATAATTTGGCTTACCAAAACCAGCAAATTTACTAATTTAAAACTTAAAGTAACTTTAGTGACACACTAGTGCTTTAAAGAGAGAGTAAGTAGAATAATAAAGGAATGAGAAGGATGACAGAGATAAACTCTCCTTGCAAGGGAGAGTTTAGAAATGCAGGACGTGAGGCCGGGGGTAAAGCTCAGAGGTAGAGCATTTGACTGCAGAAATGCAGGGCATGTGCTGAGTGAACAGCTTCAGCCCAGAAGGGAAAATGCCACTAAGAACATACCCAGGTAGGTTCCTGTGAGACCTTCTGCTTCATATCCTTTGCAAGTTTTGCTTTGTAAGCACACATAGTATGTGTACTAAGAGCAAACACTAGAGCAGCTTTGATGCCTCTTAGAACCTTTGAACCACCAATATGTGATTACGTGGAGTAGCTTCTACTCTGAGATACAGTTTTGAACACAATGGCCAAGATTTATGAGTGTAGAAATGGTTGTGAAATCCTAGGTAAGTGTTACACTGTAACCAATTTAACAACAGCTTAGCTGAGCACAATTTATGGATCTGGTTCTATTTTGAGAATGAAGGGTTTATGCCACAGTAGATTTAGAAAGACACCTACTGGGTTATATGTTCACAAATATTAGCCCTGTCACACAGGTTGTGGTGCCGGGTCAGTGGTGTGTGAGCCTCTCCAGGGGATGCTGGGGCAGCCGTTGCTGTGCAGTCCTTTCTGTGTGAGGACAGTTACCCTGTGCACTGATCTCAAAGGCTATAAGAGTAATGCCACAAAATGGAAGTGCCAGAGGCTTTGAAGCAGTTTTTTTAAAAAAACAAAAAAAACTTTATTTATTTACTTATTTATTTGCCTTGGTGTTTTCCTGGAACTGGAACTACAGACAGTTGTTAGTTGCCATGTGGGTGCTGGGAATTGAACCCGGGTCCTCTGGAAGAGCAGACGGTGCTCTTAACCGCTGAGCCATCTCTCCAGCCCCTGAAGCAGTTTTTAAGGCTTGATTTCATTTACAAATGTAAAAATGGATCTTTCTTCTGCTTATTATATCTTATTACCACCATAAGAAAAAAAAAAGTCTTGTGAATTAACATGCCGATTATAGAGTAGTAACCTTGGTTATGTAAGAAGATATAACAGCTTTGGCTTGATACATCTTTAACAGTGTGTTAAATATTCTAGGAATAGAATAAGTCCTGCTGCATGGACACTCAGATGCCTTAGGAACACCACTCCCAAAACAGAACACAAAGTCCAGTCCTGATGTCCATTTTTCAGGTCTCCCTCAACACAGACATCTCTGACCACAACACCTGGACCACAGATAGACAAACTATTTTAATTACCCACTCTTCCTCCTCATTTCCTTCCCCCCTCCCACCCTCTCTCCTCTCTCTTTCTGTCTGCTGGGGACTAAACCTGCCTACCAGCATGACCACTGAGATACATCTCTGTATTTTGTTTTTTGAAATACAGTCTCACCAAGTAGCTCAGGCTAGCCTCAAACCTGTGATCTTCCTGCCTTTGCTGAAAAGCACTAACATTGTAGGTGTGCACTGTGTTTGGCACTAATCATATTAATATCAATAATTTAGAATTAGATACAAGGAAAGAGTGTGTGATCTGTTTCTCCTTAACACTTCTACATGCTACTAACCAGGATCTGTGTCAAGGTCTATTCTTTGTGTTAGTGAACACTTGGTGACAATAAAAGTTTTTTTTTTCTTCCAGGAGAAAGAAAGGAGCAGATATGTGAGGGGAGCAGACTACTCCTCTCTTTATAGTTCCAGGCCTTTCCTTAGTTCTGTGTGTCTTGAGCTTTAGGAGACAGATTATATCTTCATATCAAATTACCTTTCTTTTGCTAAGGCAAGCTCTAGTCAGCTTCTGTTACATGTAAGCAGAAGTAAGCTTTACAAAACACAGCAAGGGAAAATATACAAGTAAAATAATTTTATCATCAAAACAATTGCATCAAGCTGGGCATGGTAATACATGTGTAATGTAGCACTTGGGAGGGTATGACTGAAAGATGTGTTCAAGGCCAACCTGCACTACACACTGAGACCCTATCTGGGAGGTGGTCAGTGAAAAGTTTCAATCCCCCCGGTAGTGAGTAATGCTGCCAATGTAATAAGTTAGATTAGGCCAAATTAATAAGTCCAGGTTCAATCTGAGCAGAGGATTCCTGGGTGGTCCCAGGAGAAGAGGAGAAGCCAGGAGGGAAAACCACAAGGGAAAGTCTGTGGACCAGACCTTAGATACCCCACGAAGAGTGGAGCTTCTTTGGGTGGGGTCTGGAAAGGGTAGCTCCAGGGAGATCCCCAATAATCGTGGTAGGCATTGTGGCACAAATTTTTAATCCTAGCACTCAGGAGGCAGAAGCAGGAGGATGAAGACTGCATGTTCATCTTCATCTACATCAAGTTAAAGACTAGCCTGTCTCTAAAAGTGAAAGAAAGAACCTCAAAGTTCTAAGTTTTATGCACTCTCATTGCTGTTGCTCTCTGGAACATTAATTCAAACACAGGCGTCTTAGTTAGGGCTTCTATTGCTGTAAAGAGACTCCATGACTATGGAAACACTTATAAAGGTAAACATTTAATTGAGGTGGTAGCTTACAGTTTCAGATGTCTAGTCCATTTTCATGCCAGGGAGCATGGTGACATGCAGGCAGACATGGTACTGGCTTCATCTTAATAAGAAGGCAACAGGAAGTGGACTGTAACACTGAAAGTAGTTGACCATGGGAGACCTCAAAGCCCACCCCCACAGTGATGTACTTCCTCCAACAAGGCTATACCACCTCTAACAAAGCCACACCTTCTAATAGTGCCACTCCCTTTGGGGGCCATTGTGTGGAATATTCCTTTACACTGTATGTTGATGTGACTGGCTAATAGCTGTGCAAATGGGGTTAGATGGGAGAGTCAAACAGAATTATGGAAAGAAGGGTAGAGTAAGAGAGTCGAGAGCAGGTGTAGAGAGAAGAAAGAACAGAAACTCTTGTCATTTGCTTTCAAACTACCACAAGAGGGAACAGGATAGACTACTGATAAGTCTAACTCAAAACATTTTATTTTATTTGGGAGTATGTAGATATGTGTGCATTCTAACTTAATTTATAAAGAGCACTAAACTGCTATGTGACCTAGCCCTTTGGCCTATCTCTGAATTGGTTTATAGAGTCCTTAGAATAATTCATTGCATTCCAATCTGGATGTGGCAATTGTGAGTGGCCAGAGCATCAGGAGTTCAAGGATATCCTCAATGACTTGTGAGTTAGGGTCCAGCCGAAGGCACATAAGGCCCTGTCTTAAAAGGGAAGGAGGAGAAGGAAAAAAAAGAAAGGCAGGCAGGCAGGTACACAGGAACACAGGCTATAGAAGTAGTATTCTTGGCTTCACTCTTGTTTAGCAGTCTCACTGTGCCATCTAAGCTGACATGGAACTCCTCATATAGCAATAGGCTGGACTTGAACTTGCCTCTCAAGTGCTGGGATTACAGATGTGTACCAACATGTAGGGCTAGAAGTAGTTTCTTTTGTTTCTTCTTTCTTTCATTTTTCTTCCTTTCTCTTTCCTTCTTTCTTTCTTCCCTCTGTGTGTGTGTGTGTGTGTGTGTGTGTGTGTGTGTGTGTGTGTGTGTGAGAGAGAGAGAGAGAGAGAGAGAGAGAGAGAGAGAGAGAGAGAGATTCACCATGTAGCCTTGGCTAGCCTGGAACTTAATATATCATTGTGTGTCATAATCCATTTGTGGATCAAACAGCCCTTTCACAGGGATCACATACAGATATCCTGCATATCAGATATTTACATTATGATTTATAACAGTAGCAAAATTACACTGATGAGGTAGCAACAAAATGATTTTATGGTGGAGGGCACAAAAATCACCACATGAGGAACTGTATTACAGGGTGACAGCATTAGGAAGGTTGAGAACCACTGCTTTGTATAGACCAAGATGAAACTGGCCTTAAACTCTAAAAAGATACACCTGCCATTGCCTCTTAAGTGCTAAGGTTAAAGGCCATACCCAGCCTAGAAGTAATTTTCTTGGGACATCACAGAATCCCTGGGACAGTTTCTCAAATGGCATCATTAAGCTTAAATAGAAAATAGTCATAAAAACAAAAGCAATAGACATCTAATTCTTGCATGATGGAGTAGGTATATATTTCTACAATTCTTCTCTTTAGACGGAACTGAGAACTACAGGGTCTACATACAAGACCCTGCAGTGACTCTCCATTAAGGAGCCCATTCAGAAAGTAGGTCTCACTTTCTGTGACTGTTTGGGAAAACCCACAACCCATGCTCTCAGGAGTGTCTTAATTCCTTCTAGGTTCCTGTCTCTCTCTTAAATATCATGCTTAAGCCTATATTAAAGTCACTTCATTAAAACCCAATCTGCTTCATTTAAAAAAGTGGGGGAGAAGACACTAGAAGGTGGAGAGAGGTAGATTGGCCTTGTAGTGAGTGCTCTGAATTTTCTTTTTGCCTCAGATCTTCTAGATGTGGAGCTTAAGAAGCCAGCTACCTAGAAATGGCAAACTCCCCAAACCAAAGACAAGCAAACCAAACCACAAAACCCAGACACTTGAGGCAAAGCCTGCCCTCTTCAGAAAAGCATGAGAAAAGAGACAAGCTAAGGAATGGAGCACGTGTAGAAATGGTAGCAGTGGCTCAGTGAAGAGTCTCCCTTTGCCTTTTATACCTGCCAGGCTCCTAAGGAGCTACCCCAGTGTCCTGCACCCTCACTAGGTGGAGGAGGGAACCTGTGTCACTGAAGGATGGAGTCATGGGTTGGGGGTGCCTGGGCTCCCATTGCCCCCTGCCAACACTGACCACCTGACCACTCTCTTTCCCACTATGGTGATGTCAGGAGGCCTGATGGAGAGCCAGGACATTCACCATAATGAGACATGCCCTGCTGTGTCACTGTGATACAATATGTACTCTGTATTTGTCCCCAACTTATAGTACAGAGCTGACATCCTTGGAATTTCCTAACAATCAGCAGAGTAAAGGAAACGTCTTATTATTCATTATAAACCCTTCAGCCACATCCAACTGTATTCTAATGAAGTGACTCTAGAGGAGGTGAGTGTTGCCTGATGAACGAACCATCTGTTTAGAAGATTGGAATTTTGAGATCTAAGGGGAGGGGGCAAGGTGTGGGGGTTGAGTTAGCCACTATTGGTCAATTACAGTCAGACACACTAAAACCATGGAACCTCCATAGCAGCCTAAATGTTCAGGGAGTTTTTGGACTGTTGAATACATCAGGGCCCCAAAAGGCTGGCACCCATGGAAAAGCACAGAAGCTTTGGGTACCTTGTACCACTACACCCTGACCAGACATCTCTCTCCTTTGACTGTTCCCATGTTACACTGTATAAAGCAAGCTGGTAGCAGTACAGTTCTTGCCTGAGCTCTGTGAGTTACTGCACCATATCAGAGACCCTTAGGAGGAAGCCACAGTTCACAGGCAGTTACTCCAAATAAAAATTACCACTGTCAGCTCAAACACAGCTCCCATCTCAAAGGGCCAAGAGATGGTTTAACTCTGAACCAAAGACAGTGACCATGGCCTAGGAAGGCAGAGCCAAGTCGCCCCAAACATGTTGTCCTGGTACAGAAGCAGTTGCATGAACTTTTATATACTCACAAGACAACAACACAAAGTTCTACATCAAGATGTTTTCCAAATACACTGGTAGGAACATCAGGTAGGCAGATTACAGCAAAGTGGAGAGACC
Organism: Sigmodon hispidus; assembly: GCA_004025045.1. Classification (NCBI taxonomy): domain Eukaryota; kingdom Metazoa; phylum Chordata; class Mammalia; order Rodentia; family Cricetidae; genus Sigmodon; species Sigmodon hispidus. The sequence goes on from PVIH01008686.1 coordinate 27,072, forward strand.
TTTGCTAGTGGTCCCAGGGGCTGTCCGGCCTCCAAGTTAGTGGGAACTAGTGGTCTGTGGTAATGTATTGTAGATGAAACCATCAGACATAGACATCTGCAATAAATGGCAACAAAGGAGACTAAAGGTAGCCTGAGATAATTTGGCTTTGCAACATCCCAACTATTTAAAGTCATGACATTCTAGTCAATCACTCTTGTAGAATATCGTAACTGGGGATGTACTCACTCATTAGTGGACTTTAAACAAAAAGCAAAGCATTCCCAAACTACAAACCACAACCACTGAACTGCTTGGGATCTGAAACACCTTGGACTGGCACCTTGGAGCCCATTCCCTCCAGATGAACACCTGACCCAGCCTTGATAGTGGGGTGAGGAAAATGGATCTGCCTGGAGTGGATGCTGAACTAAGCCACCTTGTGACTTTGGGAACTCCTGCCTTTGCTGAGGAGGAGATAAAGAATTGGGGAGAAGAGAGAGTGACTGGGATGGGTGGGAGGGGGAAGGGAGTCTGAACAAGGGGATGTATGGATAAAAAATATGACTTTATTCATAATAAAAAACTATTAAAAAAAGAATATCATACATTTGGCTTTTTTTCTGTTTATACTAGGGCCTTGAAACTGATATTTCAAACAGGAACATTATGTATATATGTATGTATGTATTTATTTATTTATTTATTCGGGGTTTCATGCCACCCTGCAAGGATAGCCTCAAATTCTTCTTTTTTTTTTTTTTTTTTTTTTCTTTTTTTTCCCCTAGACAGGGTTTCTCTGTGAAACAGCTCTGGCTGGCTGTCCTGAAACTCACTCTGTAGACCAGGCTGTCCCTGAACTCACAGCCTGCCTCTGCCTCTGCCTCCCCAGTGCTGGGATTAATATTGCTTTACCACTGCCCAGCTCACCTTAAATTCTTGATCCTCCAGGGTCCACCTCCCAACTGCTGAGATTCTAGGCATGTACCACCAAACTAGAGTGTGGATGTATATTACATATATAATAAAACCTGAATATTGGAGAGAGAGTACTCAGTCAAATCCTAGGCAGACAAGCTTAGGAAATTCTTGATCCTTGAATACCAGGATAAACAACTGAGAGTCAATGACACACACCTTTAACCCCAGCACAGGGAAAGCCAGGAGTGGGACCAACACCCTTAATCCCATAACTCCAGAGACAGAACTTCTATTTCTGTGAGTTTAAGGCTACAAGCCTTCAATCCTAACCTGGATGGGATAGGGTATATAAGGGCTCTAGAACCTAGCAGAAACAAAAGCACTGACAGAAGTGACAGGCAGAAGAGACCAGGAGCGAGGCTGAGGAAGTTACAAGACAGTTTGGTGAGAACTGACTGGTTCTTCCCCTCTCTGATATTTCAGCCTTCCCCTGATATTTGGCTCTGAGTCTCATTTAATACAACCCAAATTAGTGCTACTACACTAGAGCCTCAGCAGTAGGACCTGCACTGCCTCTGGCTAGCTCCTGTCAGAATTGAATTGCAGGGCACCCATGTGGGTCGAGAGACCTACTAAACTGTTTAATGGAGGGGATCTTCCACATTTGGTTATCCTAGAAATGTTGAGAGTGACTAGAAAAGTGTTTTTTTCTTTTGCCCTTCACCCTCAGTATCACCGTGTCCTGTGACAAAATGTCAGTGGGTCGGCTCTGTACCTTTTCCAGCTGAGGTCATTATAATACTCTAACTGGTAACCAGTGAACCCACATCCAGCCAGCAGCAATCAGGACTTCACCCACCCCTTTCCATGTGTGTATCCCTGTCCCACAGTGTGAATGTGGAGGTCAACAGAGAACCTAGACTATTGATTATCTTTACCTGGCAGAATCAAGGTTCCCTTTTTGTTAGGAAGCTAGTTAGCTATTAGCAGGCTTGGAGGTCTTTAGGGTTTGATCAGCAGCTCGTAAAACATAAAAACAAGAACTGAAACCACAGGCCTCTGACTACTGCTTTACAGAATAGTCTCTGAGTCATATCTCTGACCCTGGGTGGCAGCATGACTGTAGTAGCAAGAAAACTCAGGGGAAGGCTGAAATATCAGAGAGAGGAGGCACCACAGTCAGTTCTCACCCAGCTGTCTTGCAACTTTCTCAGCCTCACTCTTGGTCACTTCTGCTGGTGGCTTCTCCCAGTCACTTCTGTCCTGCCTGATTTCTACAGCCCTTATATGCCCTATCCCATCCAGGTTAGGGTTAAAGGCATGTAGCCTTGAACTCACAGAAACATAAGTTCTGTCTCTGGAGTTATAGGATTAAGGGTGTTAGTCCCACTCCCAGCTTTCCTGTGCTGGGATTAAAGGTGTGTGTAATTGACTCTCAGCTGTTTATCCTTGTATTCATGGATCAAGAATTTCCCAAGCTGTCTGCCTAGGATTTGACTATGTTTTCTCTGATATCCCAGGATTTATTAAATATATAACACATATCTTCCTCCCTTCCTCTTTCCTTCCTCCTCCCTCCCTCCCTCCTCCCCCCTTTCTCTCTGTCTCTGTCTCTCTGTCACCCCTTCCCCCCCATCTCTCTCCTGTATCCCAGGCTGGCCTTCAAGAGATATGCAACCAAATGGACTTGAAAGTCTAATCTTCCTCTCCACCTTCCATGTGCTCTAATAGAGGTGAACAACACCCCCACACCTGTTGTCTCAGTTAGGGTCTCTATTGCTGTGAAGAGACACCATGACCACAGCAACTCTTATAAAGGAAAACATTTCACTGGGTTGGCTTACATTTTCAGAGGCTTAGTCCCATTGTCATCATGGTGCAACGTGGTTTATAGTTTTAATTTCAATACTTAACACTTATTCCTCAAATTACCTGTTCAGGACACAGCACAGCAGAATCTCAGTATGCATTTGTTGGATGAGTAAACAGTTTTGGCCAACTGTTCTCAATCCCCAATGATGCAATCCAATACCAGTTCCTCATGTTGTCCTGACCCCAACCATAAATTTATTTTTGTTGCTGATTCATAACTGTAATTTTGCAGCAGTTATGAATTATAATGTAAATATCTGTGTTTTCTGATGGTCCTAAGTGACTCCCATGAAAGGGTCATTTGACCCCTGAAGGATTGATAACCACTGGTTTACACAGAGAGTGTTATCTTGATCTCTCACCTTAGTAAGTGAAAACTATATGCAATTGGAAGAATTTGATTTCCTATCAAGCCTGGGCTGTTCTAGGATTAAATGTGAACATTCACATGAGTTAGATGAAGTGGACTCCATTTATACAACCTGCTATAGCTAGCCTTTGGATTTAGAAGTAAAAATAAGGTATCTCTGGTTTTGCTATTTTAAATAACTAGCCTGTTTAGATACATTAACTGTGGTAAATAATTAGACTTGAGAATTCAGGAAAGGCAAACTGATAAACCAATTATTTTAATTGAATGTGACATCAGCTGTCAAAGGAAGAATTCTTTCAACATTAGTTAATTAAATGAGGTCTCAGAATGATTTTTAAAATAAATAGCAAAGAGCCTCTCACACTGATATCAAAAAGCAGAATGGGCAGTCTTAATACATTCTGTTAAATATTAGGGACATCTAATCAGAATCATTGTGATAAATAGCTACGCTGTAATCAAATTTTAAGACTTCAAAACATTTATTCAGGGTTGTCAGATGCAAATAAAATTATATTCAAGTGAGAGAAAATAGGCCTACCAACTATGACACCGGCTAAGTAACTTTTAACTGCTGGCGTTTAGTCTGAGAGTTAGCCTGACACAAGAAATTCAATTTTGAATTTTTGTTTTCAAGCCGGCACAGAACTGCTGCTTCCTTGAGGCAGACCTCGAGCTCTGATCCTACTACCTCCACCTCTCAGGTCCTAGGATTACAGGTATGCTCCACCATGAGTCAGATTATTGGATGTTGGGGGTCTAATCCAAGAATCCAAAGCTTCATGCAAATTGGGCCTGCGCTTTGTCTACTATGCTATATTCCCAGTTTTTTCCAGTTTTTGTTTTGATAAGAAAATGCTAATCCCATTAAAGTTAATTCCCCCAAGCAAGGTGCTTGGTAAACGTGTGCTATCAAAGTGTCATTCTAGTTACTTCGTAGCTCAATTATTTTTTTTTTTCACAGACAAGCCTTGAGCTTTATTTTTTTTAAAAAAAGCTGCATATTTATTTCGCTTTCTGACTCTGTGCTTGTGCTTTCAACACTTTTACAACAATTTTCTGCTCCTCAATAAGGAAAGCCCGCTTGATCCTGTCACGGACACACTTGGCACACACAGAACCACCATAGGCCCTGCTTACAGGCTTTTTTGTCTTAGACAATCTCATCAGGACTTTCAGTCTCACAGCACGAACCCCTCAAAGTCTGCCTGGGCACACTCCACATGCGGACTTAGGTGCCTTCCCAACTTTCTTGGTATAGAGGTAAACGATCCTGTTGCCAGGGATTCGAGACAGCCCAGTTTTGTTAGAGGCTGTATTGTAGGAAAGCCTACAACGGTATGTCAAGCACTGGACCATTTTGAGTGCCTCTTAGCACCGTCCCCGGAAGAGCGTAGCTCAATTATTAAATGTAATAAGAGTCAAGATCAGACTACAAGGTACATGTCCTAAAATGCAAATAAACGCTGTCCTAATAAATATCCTGTATGCAGTATCAGGTGACTCCATTATGGTGAGCCGCAGGAGTCCACGATGGGGAAGCGAAGACTTCCTAGTTCGGTGGGCACAGTTTAGGGGGGGCCAAAGCGTTAGTTCACACTGAGCGATCAATTCCCCACCACCACCCTGTGCTCAGCAGGGGTCCTGCCCCACCCCTCCCTAGCTCCGCCCTCACTCACGTGGACTTCCTCTCTTCCGCGAGTCCTAGTACGCTGCAGCTTTTCATCCTGTGTCCCTTGAGTTGGGGTTGAAAACTGCTCTCTCTACGTCCAGCTTCCACTGGTTCTGTGCGACTGGCTTTTCTGTCTGACCCTTTGCTCTTCTTAGAGGTTTTATGTCTTCATAGAACAAAGGTAGACACATCTTGAGCCCTAAAGTGTGCTTTGTAAACAGGTTTACATTCTATTTGCGACGAGGGTGTTTCATTGTCCAGGGCCCAGGTTTCCTTATGGTATAGGTTACGTTTCAAAAGACATTGCTGTTCATCCATCCCATCAACGACACTCCCAGGTAGCAGCAGGAGGTTTGACCTTCATAGGAAGTTCCTAGACCATCGTGACACCTGTTTCACCAAAGGAGGGGGAGGAAGAGAAAAGAGAAGAGGAGCGAAGAGAAGAGAAAAGAAAAACGAAGGAAAACCCCACACAGCCAGGCACTGCCTTGTGTTTGTTTTGCACTAAGAAGCAAACAACTGTTGGTTGTCCTAGGTGACGGCTTCGTATTTCAGCTACTGAGGAGTACGAGGTAGGATTGCTTTAATTTGGGATTCCAGACCAACCTGGGCAATACCTCAAAAACTTCATAAACTCAACCCACTATGCTTAAGCACAATCCACTAAACAGCCCTATTATGTCAAGCCCTAATTCATAACACAAGTTAAATGTATACAGTAGCTATAGTAACCAATAGTGATTCAACCTACACAACTGTAATGATGAATAAAATTAAATATTTAATGGTACTAAAGGATAGTAACAAATAAGAAAGGCAGAAAATAAGTTTCATTTACAAGAGTAATACGTTTGGTATGGATATAGAGACTGTGTAGGAGAAACTAGAAAACTGGTTCATACAGGCTGAGGATGACATGCCCCGTAGATGCCGGAGTTCTTTATAAGTCTGTTGATGCAGGATAACTAGAGCCCTGATCGCTTCCTGATTTGCACTCTAGGTTAAAGCTGAGGAGCACGGCAGCTAATCTTCATTAGCGCCCTCTATCGCCAATGCGCAAGGCAAATTGACAGGGATTCTTCCTTTTAACTTTTGGTTTTTTGAGACATGCCTCAAATTCCCTATAGCCTAAGATGAGTCTGAACTCTTGACCTTCTAAATCACCTATTGAGTGCCTGGCCCTCTTAGTCGCCTATTGAGTGCTGGGATTCTGGGCATCACCCTGGACTGAAGTTATTTTTAAACAAGTACTAAACTCACACCATTTTTCATTCGTGTGCCACTTGTAAGAATGCGAAATGGCAGTAAAGTATGAAATGTGGTCCATTGTGATAAAATTATCAACCCAAAATGTATTAGATAAGAAAATTTGGGTACAACCAACCTTCAGAAACACCCTTGTTTTTATTTAACTCCTTAAGAGGAGTGCTGTAGTTTACACTGGGTCTTTGTTTCTCTCAATCAACATCACTGCGACCTCCTCCTCCAGGTCCCAGTTTTTGTCTGAAAGGACTTGTTATGGGAATAATTGGTTTAAAGTGAAAGCTGACAACAGAGTGGGGAAAGGAGAGGAAGGAGGGAGATGGATTTGGTAGAGGAATTTTTCAGTTAAGAAGAGAGCACGGAGAGTTTCCCTTCCCGGAAGGTCTAAAGATTAAACTTAGAGGATGGGAAGCGGGGAATAGGAAAGGCTCGTAAGAGTTCTCTCTAATGGCCAGAAAGTGAGGGGGGGGCAGTCAGAAAGGGTTTTTCTCTCCCCTTACATGCCATCTTAACCTAAAACTTGTTCTAGAACGCTATACAGCTCTAAAGAATCCACGCCCATCCCCGTCTCCCTACTTACTATCTTTCCCCCAACAGGAGGAACCAAAGCCAGGGAGAGGCAAAGGCAGACTGATGTCCTTCCTATGTTTGCTATGTTTGCTATGTTTCCTTCCTCCCTCCCTCCATCCTCCGCGCTAGTTTCCGCACCTTCGCGGACCCCTAACCTCTACCATTAGGGATCGTGCTATCAGCATTTAGATGAAAATAGCATCTCCCTAAAGATGCAGCAAGGACTTAAAAGGCCTGAGAAGCAACGCGATGCAGAGTGCCAGGATTGGTGCTCTCTTCCCTTCTTTCGGCGTATACGGCTACTGGCAAGAAAATACAGCTAATTTTTGAAAAATACACATGAACTGAAACAAAACGCAGACTCCAGATTTCAGCGGAAGAAGGCGGGCCCAGGTGACATCACATGGCCTCAGCCTCCAGACCGCCCTGCGCTGGGCGTGTCTGAGCGTGGTGACCGAAGGCTTCGCCCTACCTCCGG